>MU703851.1:46740-80754 GCA_026770625.1 Nicotiana glauca
CTCCAGATCTGGCGGACTCCTGCTTCAGGAAACTGGCCGTCAGGACCGATTTCAATTACTTGGGTACTTAGATCTTCATCTTTTGGCACTATCTGGCACCTTCCAAGTTGCCTCAAAACCCGATAAGGCGCATAAGGTTGAATGCTCTTGAGTCCCATTAAGAGAAAATGGGGCCTAGCCGCTGGGCATATATATGACTTCGTCGATCGGTAACCATCCCAGTGCCCACTGTATTTGACTGGCGTTGAGGGTCTGAAAGTATGAGGTCCATGCCGAGACTCATTCAGGTAAGCGGACCCCATTAATTCTTGTGTAGAACTCCTCTATGCAGGTTTTCTCAGTTGAGCCATAGCTCAGGAACTGGGCACGGTGACACAGGTGTTCGGTCATCCACATTTGCAACAACAAGTTACACCCCTCGAAAAAGTCTCCTCCGGCTTTGTAGGCTATGAGAGCTCGGAAGATATCAGACACTATCACGGGCGCAAGAGTGCTTTCATCTTGAGTGAGCAAAGTACTGACGACCCCAGCTATCTTTATATCAATATTCCTGTCTTTCCTCGGGAACACCAAAAGCCCTAAGAAGGTTATCATGAAAGCAACACGTCTATGTTCATCCCATTTTCGACGGTTACTTTTGCTGCATAACTTGTTATCTGGCTTGTCAAACCCTCCCACGTGGCCGTATATTTGGTATATGAAGCTCATAGTACAAAAGCCTTTTGCCAAATCTGGGTTATGGACCGTTATGACTATCTTTAATGAGTCCAAAAACCGGTGCACGGCTACGGCTCTTGGAGCAACCAGATATTTGTGTCTTAATGGAGCTTCAACACTTCCGATATACCTGGCTATTTCCTCCAAAGTCGGGGTGAGTTCAAAATCTGAGAAGTGGAAGACATTGTGTGCCGGGTCCCAGCAGGTGACCGATGCTCTTATAATATCCCCCTGAGGCTTGATTTCCAACAAACCCGTAAGACCTTTCAGATGTTTCTTGACTTTGTCTTGCCCTTCTTTGCCTAAATCGTTCCACCATAGCCACAACTGGAAAGGTATTTTAGTCATGATTAAAAAAGTTCATTTTGACTCGTGATCATCCTGCACATTTATTAATGTGATTTAAATAAAAAGAAAAATTTATTTGACTCAAAACGTTTTAACTATTTTTTCATTTTTCCAAATTAAAAAGAAAGATCCGGTTTTCCGAACGCGGCCTTTCAACACTTCAGGGACGAAGATTTTAAGATTGTGTGAGTCAACCAGTCAAAAATCCAAAAATGACCAAAAGCGGCCATTTATGCAAAGTCAGCCTTCCGATGTCCCTTTTGAGAACATTCGGCTATCTTTGACAAGAACAGCATCACCCGATTTATCTATGACGAAAATTAAAATTTTGACATTTTTTGGCTATTTTTGCAAAAGGGGAGGTTGTACCCGATGAGGGTTGCCTACGTATCTCACATCCGGTGAGAATCAAACATGCGTAGTTCGGGCAAAGAGAATAAACTAAATTTGAAAACAAGACTCTTTTCTTTTGTTTTTCAAATAAATTAAACTAAAAAAAACATTTTTTTTCTTTTTCTTTTATTTTCTCAAAATTTCGGCAGAGTTTCGAAGCTATTTGGACATTGGTTTTTCCAAAAATAGGTAATTATCTCTCTATACTGCTATTATTATTTCTTTTTCCCTTTTTCACAATTTTCTAGTATTCCCGATTTTCAGAAGCCGGTCAGCATGCAAGTCTGAAGCAAATAAATGCATAAAACAAACATGATGCAGCAGGATGGTCTTTTCACTTCAGGTTGCTTGTCCTAGATGGACCCAACCCCTGTGTTGAGTCCCTTAAGTCAAATGCACATGATGCAAATAAGCGTTCCTACTAGGGATCCGGCATGAAGTTAAGTTATTCTAGGTCCAAAACCTGGGTATATGTTCTAGACTGTGTACCCGAGCGGACAACTCGAGTCGAGGAAGGAGCTCCTTTCCGGGAACCAAAAGGCCAGCCGACTTAGAAACTTTCTGAGCCTCTTTCTTATTTCAAGGTATTACACTAACAGAACAGGGAGTCTCGACCAGCGAGCACATCCCCAAAGATAAGAAGAGAAGGGTTTCGGCACAATTTATATATACATTTCAAGTAATATTAAAGCGGTAAAAAGCATCTTTTGCACATATAGCATGGAACATGTAGAAAAATCAGATAAAGCCAAATATAACAATTTAACTGAGCTCGAATTCTTGAACCCTGAACCAGAGATTCTGGGTTCGAGTTCCCCAGCAGAGTCGCCAGAATTGTCACACCTCCTTTTTCACTGCACCCACGGAAGGGATATAATAAAGGGAGTTTTTCCAATTAAAGGACAATCAAAACGGAATTCGTTTGTTAAGAGATTCAGAGTCGCCACTTGAGAGATTTATGGTGTCCCAAGTCACCGGTTGGAATCCCGAATCGAGGAAAAAATTGACTCTGTATTACAGTCTACGAATCAGAAATTCGGATAAGGAATTTTGTTAACCCGGGAGAAGGTGTTAGACATTCCCGAGTTCCGTGGTTCTAGCACGGTCGTTTAACTGTTATATTCGGCTTATTTATCTGATTTTAATACATGTTAAACCTGTGTGCAAATTTTAACTTTTTACCGCTTTTATTATTATTATTATTATTATTATTTATAAGAATTGCAACGTCGTAAAAACGCATCTCGTACCACGTCACATCAATGTACCCGTAGTTATTGACACATTTGACTTCGTTGAGATTTGGATTTGAGTCACATAAATGTGCACCCGAGTTTAGGGAGGTAATGTTATTAAAATACGCGCCTAAAGAGACTAGCGCGTTATTATTTTGGGGGAAAGACGTGAAATTTGCTAAACGGCCCGTCCCGAAATCTAAGCATTTTAATATATACATTCATGAGGGCCTCGCAATTTATATTTTATTTGGCGAGGCTGGTCTCATTTTTTATTTAAAGGCCCATCCTAAAGTAAACTAAGATTTTTCTATTTATGTTGGTCTCTAAAAGATAAAAGAAATAGCTCTAGTTAATTTGTTACCGGACCAGGTGAGAATTCTGCACGACAGTCCAACCATTGGGCTCCAAGATAAGCCCAACGAAGGCAAACTACATCCAGGCCTACACGAATTAGGCCTAATTAATTATTAACGTTCTACTTTCAATATTTTTTCTAATTAATGTTGATACTGCAAATGGATCAGAGACTTAAAACCCGAAAAGCATATTCACGTTACTGATGAAGCCCAGAAATGAAATTAATAAACACAAGGTCACGTTTTCATTTAACACAACTTATGGCCTACTCTTGATTAGATAAACAATACAACAAACATTTTACAGCCATATTCCTTTTATTTTTGTTTTTAACACTTATAAGCCTATACTTCTTGCAAATGGGCCATTGAGCCCAAGCCGCTAAACCAAACTATGCTTCAATTCATTTTTGGACAAATGCTTACTGGGATTGTTCAAATTTTATATTAAAGGTGACAACTAAACTGGAAACCTGATTTGATAGCATAAAGCAAACTGATTATTTCAAATTGGTTCCAACCAACATTACTAAATTAGCACTAACAACTCAATTTTTGAATTCTAAAAAAAAATAATTGTCATATGGTTTCGAATTACGGCATACTAAATTACTATCATGGAAGGGATAAACTTAAACTCAAATTTAACAGCCCAAATCAGTCCAACACAGTCCTAATACAACATTCCTATTACAGAAGCTAAACATAATATATGCAGTCCAATTATACAACTATTAGTCAATTACATATGATGAAAGAATTCTACTGAACATCCAGATATAAAGGAATTCAACTGGAAAACTTGACAGCACTTCATTTCATCTCAAATTAGCTGGAAATACAAAAATGTGTACCTGGAAATGAGATACAATGAAGGAGAGTGAATAAGTCAGCAAGAGTAACAACAACAGATCGCAGCAAAGATCAAATGCAGTTCAGCACAACTCAACAGCCCAAAGGTGTTTTGACAAAAACCAAATAGAAAATAGTAGCTTCACCAAAACAGCGCCAAATTGACCCAAAAGTGAACCCAGCACCACTTAAACTTTCAGCTACCCAAAGTTTCAACAAAACCAGCTTGAGTAGACCAAGATTACTCAAAATCAAACCAGAAACAACTCCCCGAATCTTAATGGAACAGTAACGCTCTCAAAAACTGAATGCCTTAGCTTTCAAAATGTTGTCTAAGACCTCAACTGAGCAATCTCTAATTTTTCATAGTGCCTTTTTTTTCCAGTATGAATCTGTGTCCTCTCCCCTTCTCTCTCTTTCAGATTGTATCTTAAATAGGCAACTAATTAGTGCTTTATCTCTTACTAATCTCTCTTTTCCATTCTTTAATTAACCAACTAACTTAGTGCCATTCCCATTATCAAATTATCTTTTCATTTTAAAATCTTCCACTAAGCTAGTGCTATTATTTAAATTAAGTAGTGCTCATTTCAATCCTAAAAACATGCATTAGTGTAGTTTCCACTACTTCAATTATTTATGTGATCTAATTCCCCAAAATACCCTCTGACTAATGTGAATTAACCCTGAAAATACTATCCTAATCAGCTATAACCAAATCCCTAACAATTATCAAGCATGGAAAACAACAGTTCATAGACCAACCAACAAACTAAAACTGAGGTGCATAAGTCGGTACAAAACTAGAAAATCAATCGTAAACCAGTCCAACAGGCTACAAACACTATTAACGAACAAAACAAAAATAGAACACATGAACATTATAAATACACTGAACGAGAATAAGCTGCAATCATATGCAAAAATATGGTAAATAACCATGAAAAAGGGAAATTGAAACAATTTTAAACAAATGATACCAACAGGCTTATTTCAACACAGTATTAGAACAGAAAAGAAACAGGAAGGTAAACCTATTGGAATGAACCAAAAATTAAACTATTATCATGTTAATCTAACATTCAAGCATAACAGACTAGTCGACGACACTTATTCAATCGATTACACAAATTATGAGATATAATTATCAGCAATCAGAAAACTTGGACAAAATAAAAGGTCTAACAGAGGAGAAAGGGACAAGTGAAAAACTAAACGAAAGATCAATTAAACAAAACCAACTGAACCTAAATGAATAAACAACAAACATAGAACAGAAGAGGAGAGGAAATACCTCGAAAATCAGAAACCACATGAACTCTGCTCTCATCGACTTTGACTTGAACTTTTGAGGTCCAAACGGACCTTAATCAAGTGTTCTCGACTGAAAACACTCGACTAAGGTCGATTAAGAACCTCAAATTTCCTTTATTCGGGCAGGTTCCAGGTTTTGGCTCCCTAGGTCTCGTCCAGTTGGTTTAACCTTCAAATTTGGGACGAGGATAGTCTAGAGGTTCAGGGGTGTGACTTGGGGAAGGTTTAGGGTTGGAACCGCCACTAAGGGATCTTGTGGCGGCGCTAGGGTTCTTGGTTTCAAATCGATATTCGAAGAGCTCTGGTGTGATTCAAAGGAAGGGTTTGGATATTCCGGAAGAGGAAGTTGAGGTGTGTTTGTGGTGTATTTTTGGAGGTCATCGGAGACTTGTCGCCGAACACGGCGGAGGGGCTGTTAGGGTTTTGATTATTCGAAGGGCTGGGCTAAGATTCGAGGGAAGTTGTTTGGAGGACTGGAATAGGGAGGTTGAGGTGAATGGACGGTGTAAATTTGGAGGTCATTGGACTACCGAAACCGCCGTAAGGCAATTTCCGGTAGGCATAGCACGGTGGGAGAAGGCGGAGGGATTTCTGGGGTCTGTGATCGTTAGAGACGACGAGAGGGGGGTTGGCTTGGGGTGTGCGGGGTGCGTTGGGAATATATAGTATGGGGAGGAATTGATCCTAGCCGTTGGATCAATTAAGATCAACGATCTGGATCTCTCATTTAAGAGGAACGACATCGTTTGGTCTTAGTTGCGGGCGGATGGGTTTGGGGAATAGGTTGGGTTGGTGAGACGGGTTGGGAGATGTGATGAGGGCTGTTGGATGGATGTGGATTGAACGGCTGAGATTGGTTGACTTGAAACGTCGACGTTTCATTGAGGCTGGAGATGGACTGAACCTTTCGATCTAGCGAGATCGACGGTTCAGATCAAATGTGACAAAAACGACGTCGTTTGGTTTGGTCGAAAAGCTTGACCGGATGGGGCGTTGATTGGGCCTCGGCTGGGGTATTTTTTTGTGCAAATTTGGCCTGGATTGGGAATTTAATTCCTGATTTTGGCCCAATTTGATTTTCTTTTAATTATTTCCTTCTTTCATTTTCCAAAATTAATACTAACATCACCTAAATTAAATTATAAATCCCAATTAACTTAATATACTAATTTGTTCCAATTAATAATTATCATACGCAATTAAATATCAATTTTAAAAGAGAAATCACACAATTTGACTTTAAACTCAAAAAATGAGAAATACATATTTTAATGATTTTTTTTCATTTTTCTAAAACATTTAGTTATTAACTAACTCCAAAAAATATCTATTAATTTGTAAAATACCATTACAACATATTTTGTATTTCCTATTAATTTAAATATATAAACATGTACGGACACAAGCAAATGATGACATAAAATACTATGGAAATTCACAAAAATGCACATAATAAAATCGACAATTTTTGTTTTGATTCCTTTGGGAGTAGTTCGTGTGGGGCAAAAATCACGTGCTCACACTGCTCTCATGCAGTGTATCCGCGGCCTTCTGAGCAAGGCGGTGTAGCTCATGTCTCCTTCGATGACATGAAATTTGATGTTTTGTATTGTGCCAGCCACGTTGACTGGGAGGGTGATTTCCCCTTTCGTTGTTTCGCTCGCCATGTTAAATCTGTTAAGGATTTGAGAGGTGGGAATGATCCTGTCGAGCAATCCGAGCTGCTCCACCACCCTTGACCTGATAATGTTGGCCGAGCTACCTAGATCCACAAGCACACTCTTAATTTGAAATGTGATCACAAGAAAAGAAATTACTAGTGCATCGTTATGAGGCTGAGACAGGGCCTCGATGTCTTCATTGCTGAATGTGAGAGCATCCTCAAGTATGTAACCTCGAGTTTGCTTTTTCCCGGTGATGGATATTTTTGTTCTTTTGACAATGGGTTTCTATGGGATATCGATGTCTCTAAAGATCATGTGGATGACATGTTGTGGCTCATATGTTTCATGTTTCCTGTTTGCCTTTCTTTCTCGGAACTAATTTTTGGCTTGATTGCTAAGGAGATCTCGGAGCTTTCCTTTCCTGAGTAGTCCAACTACTTCTTCTCGGAGCTGTTTGCAATCTTCGGTTCTATGACCGTGCGTGCCATGAAATTCACTCACTAAGTTAAGGTTCCTTTATGATGGATCTGATTGTACAGGTCTTGGCCATCTGGTGTCTCTGATTTTATCGATGGTAGATACGATGTCTGAAATATCAACGTTGAAGTTGTATCCAGATAGTCGGGGTGCTTCCGTTGGTCCCGTGTGCCTATCAAATCCAGCTCTGCTCACGAGCCCTCGAGGATTCTAACCTCGATCTATTTTTTGGTCATTTCGGGGTATGCTACGCCTTAGGGCATTTCTTCTATCTTTAGTGTATGGTTGGTACCTTTTTTTATTTGGCCTTGACTCTTTTGCCAAAAGCCTGCTGGGATATACTGATCCTGAGGGGGGCCCTAGTTGGTCGTCCTCGACCCTGATTTTCATTGGTATCAGTTGTGAACATCCGGCCAAGTCACGGCGGGATACTCAACCTAATTATGCTTCAGCTGCTTTGAAGTCATCGAGCTTCGTTCATTCAAACCTTAGGTGAAGGCCTGCACTGCCCAGTCATCGGAGACTTGTAGTAATTCCATTTGCTCCATTTGAAAGCGAGGCATCTCGTTTTCTCTTTGTTTGATTTTGAAGATGTCAGATTTCCTTGAAGCCACCTTGATGGCACCGACATGTGACTTTATGAAAGAATTTGCCCGCATGGCAAATGAGTATATTGAATTCGGGGCTAGGTTGTGATACCACATCATGGCCCCTTTTGAAGTGTTTCTCCGAACTTTTTTAGCAGGACGGATTCGATCTTGTCTTCCTTCAGGTTGTTTCCCTTTATCGCACAAGTGTAAGCAGTGACATGCTCGTTGGGGTCCGAGGTCCCGTACTTTGGAAGATCGGGCATTCTCAAGTTCTTCTGGATAGGCTTTGGAGCAGCATTTTGTTGCTTGATCTTTCTAGTACCTATTCGGCTTGAGGAGCCGTTTCCGGTGTTATTGTGCTTGGAGTTTTTTGGTGGCTTTGCAGTTGAGCAATCGCCAACTGCTATGCCTATAACATCTCGAAGATGACGTGGAGGCTAACCTCTTGTTCCTCATGAGCCCGGGTTTTTAGTGCTTCTTGTTGGTTTTCTTTGCATATATTCTTGTTGGTATGGGAGCTTAGGTCGACGTTTTGGGTGTTGCGCGAGTCCACGTCCACGGGAATTTGTTCTGGTGCATTCTCAGGTTTCGTGGTGGTACACCAATACCTGGACCGGCTATACCATTCTCTCCATGGTCCTCAAGACCGTTGTTTTCATGTGCGTTCACTGAGTTAGACATTTTGACCTGAAATCAAAGATTCTTGGACAATAAAAAGTGTGAAAGATAAATTACGTTACATAGTAACCCACAAAAAAATAATCACTATTATTTTTAGTCCCACGGTGGGCGCCAAACTGTTACCTTGAAAATTTTAATTACAATTAAATTTGATTTTTTGGTTCTAAAAATACGTGATTTATTTTTATGCTAGTTGTTAGACAGTAGATTGTAAGCGTGAGAGTAGAAAATAAAGATAAGAGCTTGAAGGTAGTGTGATGCGCGAACCGAATGACTGACAATCGGCTCGAGCTAGGTTATACGGGGCCTCGGGGTTGAGCTAAGCGTTAGGATATGGATAGTCGATGGAGAACTAACAATTCTAAGGGCCTTGATGAGGTCTCTTTATAATCAATAATGAGTAATAAATGCAGAACAATCAATGAAAACACAATAAATGCAAGTAATGTAATAAATGTAAGCAATATAATCAAGGAATGATGTGTTTAAGTAAGAGAGCAGAGAATGTTCTTGTTCTTCTAGTCAATGTTGTATCTTCCTACAAAATGATAAGGATCCCTTTTATATATGAGGGCAATCCCAACATGGTACAAATGCATTTATTACAAAGATATGTGGCTGGTACAACCATTTAATACCTCGGTATGGGCTTGAACTAGCCTAATTGACTTGGTCAGCTTTAATCACGTGCATTGGGAACTTCCAATTTGTCCATCATAGACATCGATTTGTACTGTCCGGAGGTCGACCATTGAGAACCCTCGGGGTCGAACCTCGGGCCGTGCCTCGAGCCTTTGAATACATGCTTATGAAGCGTCATGACGATCATAAAATTGGACCCTATGATTTTTACCGTATACAAAAAAAAAAATTTAGTCAAAGTAATTGACGCATGCATTGTAGGATTGCATATAGGTGTTCGTAACACGTAGCGGAAGACAATAACAATCCTAGAAAAACCTTTTGTGCTTAAAATTTATTTAAATGTCAAAGATCGGATCTGAGATGTAACTGATGAAGAGAGTCTCGTTTTAAAATTTCTTCGATAGTGCAAAGAATCTATGTGTATTCACACCGAGACTGATCCTTGTTATCAATATATCTCTCTCGATTGTGTTGCTCAGGATGCATTATTTTTCAAACTTCCTCGTCACGTATATGACGATATTTATATGTCACCTTTAGTAATCCTTTTACAATAGGTTAAGAAAAGGCTAAAAGGTCGTGACTTATTGTGCAAGTCCAATGCCAAAATATTTTCCTATTAAAAATATTATATATTAATCCAATTACGAATTGGATTGAAGCTGCCGACATCCCGATTCACGTCAATGTTTAAGCACTTCACAATTCCAATTCCAAATTGGTAAGAATAAACTAATATTAATTATACAACCTTTATATATATTAATATTATTTACGAGTACTAAATATATATCTCAATCAAGATATATAATTTAATTTTCTATTCCAAATAGAAAACTTCAATTTGTTAACAATATTAATTATATCCTCTATGCTAGCAAAGAATATAATAATATTCCATTTGGACTAATAATTTAATTTATTTGATGAATTAAATTCGTTAATTTAATTATCAAACAATAAAATAATGAATCCTTTATCAAAGATCAGAACACTCGTTAGTGTGTGACCTCATAGGTTCAATACTAAGACGGTAGTAAATTGATCACATCAATATAGTTATCAAGGGTGGCGTCTAGCAATACTCCTTAACGTTCAGGTAGAATGAAGTATACAATTTACTCTCAAGAACTAGTAGAAGAATAATGTAATAATTCCTTCTGCCCTAATAGCTCTATGTCACCCTAGGATATGGTTCGACCGTAAAATAGGCGACCAACTATGTGTTCATGTCAAATATAATCGACCATTGAATGACCTAAGAAACTCTTTTCTTCTTTCATTCAACTGCCCTGACAAAGGTCTTAATTTGGTCATTTATAATTCATGACAAAATGGAGCTTAAACTCATTACCAAGAGAGATTCCATCTTGACTAATCACCAATTCTACAAGTATTAAATCGTGCTCGACATCCTTTCAACTATTGCCCTAGGGCCATAGGTTTCTAGTATCAAAGCACAATAAATAACTTGTCAATTACTATGACGATCTCAGGTCAAAGGAAAATCTTACATCACACTCTTCAAGAGAATATATTATTGACAGTTTATGATAATTATAACCATTAGGAATTATCCAATGAGTCGGTTCAATGATCATATCTCTATATGCATCATCTATCTATGTGATTTAGTTAATGAAATCAACTAATCTTTATCCAGTAAAGACGATCACATAAATATTGATCTAACCGGATTACTAATGTCCAAATTAATAATCATATGATCAAGAATAAATTTAGATTAAATGATAAGAAACTCCACTCTCATTATTATGATCTCCATCACAATGTCAAGTATCAAAATTTAATCAAGGACATTATCAAGTTAATCAAAGAATTAATAATAACTATGATAAAAAATATTAGATTTTATATATTTTTATATCAAATAACATTCACAAAAGTATTTTCAAACCATCAAACATGAGAATTGGATCTAGGGCATATCTACTATATCCCTAACAATCTCCCATTTGCACTAGAGTCAATCGCTCTTGTACTTCATTCCCAATTTTCACTTGTGCTTGTCAAACTCTTTTGCATTAAAAGCTTTAGTGAATGGGTCTAGGGCATTTTCCTTTCCATTAACTTTTTGAATCTAGACGTCACCACGTTCAATGATTTCTCTTATCAAGTGATACCTTCGCAGAACGTGTTTGAATTTTTGGGGTGATCTTGGTTCTTTTGCTTGAGCAATGGCTCCAGTATTGTCACACAACAATGAAACTGCACCTTCTATTGAAAGAACCACACCAATTTCAGTTAAGAACTTTTTCATCTATACATCTTCCGTAGCAACTTCACTGGCTGCTATATATTCTGCTTCAATCACTAAATCAGCTATTGTAGCTTGTTTAGAACTTTTTTAACTCACTGCACCACCATTTAAGGTGAATATAGAACCAGAAATAGATTTTCTATCATCTCTATTTGAAGAGAAACTTGCATCAGTATAACCCTTAAGTCCCAACTCAGAATATCCATAATTGAGGAATTGGTCTTGAGTCCCTCTTAAGTAATTAAGAATGGTCTTCACCACCTTCCAATGTTCCTCACCAGGATTTTCTTGATGTCGGCTAGTCACTCCTAGTGCATAAGCAACATCGAGACGTGATGCACTAGCGTATGGGATCATACTCCTGCGTTCTCTCTCTTAAGGTGTTTTGGGACAATCCTCCCTACTGAGAGTAATTCCAGTGCCTATCGGAAGATAGCCTCTTTTGGAATTATCCATGTTATACCTCTTTAGGATGGTGTCAATGTACAAAGACTGGGAAAGTCCAAGCAGCTTTCTTGATCTATCTGTTTATATCTTTATTCCAAATATATAAGATGTTTCTCCCAAGTCTTTCATGGAGAACTGTTCAGATAGCCAGATCATGGTACTTTGCAGTGTTGGTATATCATTTCCCATGAGCAATATATCATCAACATACAATACTAAGAATATAATTATGCTCCCACTAACCCTTTTGTACACATAAGGTTCTTCTTCGCATCTAACAATACTGAACTTTTCAATTGTCTTGTTAAAGCGAATATTCCAATTTTGAGAAGCTTGTTGTAGTCCATAAATGGGTATTTGTATCTTGCAAATCTTATTATAATCAGGCGAATATGTGAAACCTTCAGGTTGTGTCATATACACGTCCTCTTCTAGCTCACCAATATAGAAAGTTATTTTCACATCCATTTGCCATATTTCATTCTCAAAACCTTGTATCGCTTCTTCATAGGTCTTCGGGTCATCATAATTATGATCAAACTTGTGATAGATCATCTTGTACCATAAGATTTAATCTAGTTGGTACATGTCATTCTCGTGTAGACCTTCTAAGAGGTGCTTGTAAAACTTGTTGACCTTATGCTGGATTTGGTTGTTGTTCAATTTGGTTTTGAACTAGTTCATTAACATGTCCTTGAACTACATCTAGTTCTTGAACTTCAACCGTTGAAGATGGAAACTTCCTTATAAACTTCAAAACTGTAACGACCCCAAATACCCCGGTCATGATGGCGCCTATTAAAGTACTAGGCAAGCCAACCCAACAAGTAACCACAGTGATTTTTTTAATAAAATATTTTCTAACACTTATTAAGTCTCAATTTTTCATAATAAATATCTAAATCACTGAAATGTGAAGAAAAAAAATAGTAAAACATCAAACCAACACAGCCCAACAAACTGGTGTCACAAGTCTAGAGCTTCTAAATACAACTAATCCGACTTTCTAATACATAACAAGTCTAAAAATGCAGAAAACAAGGGTAGGAAGGAGGAAAGTAGGGTTGCGGACGCCGTGTAGCTACCTTGCAGTCTTTGGTAAGCTTTGAAAATGCTGGGGACCCTCGCTCTGCCGTTCGGCCATCGGGATCTGCACACAAGGTGCATGGAGTAATGTGAGTACGCAAACTCAGTAAGTATCTAAAGTAAATAAGGCCTAAGTGCAGTGACGAGCAGTTAAAAATCATATATATAAGGGTATTCAACAGAATATCAAGTCAAACTCAACAGTTTAAAAGCCAGTTACTTTGTAAAACTTCAGTTTCAATTGAAATACATTGAAATCATTCACTTAGCAATTTTCAACAGAGGCTCATTATGAAAGAAGAGTGAAATCAGCAAAAATGTCATAAATGGGCCCCTTGGGCAAGGTATCACTCATAAATATAGCCTCTCGGTCATTCGTGACTCAACTCTCGTCACACAGTACTCACACTCAACACTCTGGCTCAATAATATCTCATAATAGTAATAATCATAATAATCGATGCGGCGTGCAGTCCGATCCATAGTTTGTAGTCAACTACACTGACTGGGGGTGTACAGACTCCAGAGGGGCTCCTACAACCCAAATGTCATATCGCTACGGTGCGCATCCCAATCCAATATATATATATATCGTTGCGGCGTGCAACCCGATCCATATAAGTATCGCAGCGTGCAACCCGATCCATAATATATACATAATATTGCTGCGACGTGTAGACCGATCCAATATATATATATATATATATATATATATATATATATATATATATATATATAGATATAATCCTCACTATTTGTCATGACCCAAATCCCGAACCTGGTCATGATGGCGCCTCCCGTGAAGACAAAGCCAGCCAGTCAACCCAATTCATTCCTTTAAAGAAATTATTTAACATAATTATAGTACATCATGGTTTATTAATACCAAATAGCGGAAGTATAGATAAAAAAATACAAAAATCCAACCCACTCAACCCGACATCAGGGTGTCACTAGTCATGAGCATCTACTAGAGTATAAATACAACTACAAGGTCTGAAATGTACAAAATAGGACTAATAAACAAAAGGGAGAAATGAGGTGTTGCGAACGCTGACAGCCGCCTTACCAAAAACTCCGATAACCCTGCCTCCAATCAACCAAAACCCGTTACCGGGTGTATAAATACCTGCATCTACACACAAGGTGCAGGGAGTAAAGTGAGTACTCCAACTCAGTGAGTAATAAGGGTAAATAACAACTGAGCAGTAAGAAATCACGCAAAGCAAGCCATCATGCTATATAGGAGCAGTATAAACCCTTTGAGAAAAATAGTGAAACCGTGAAATCTATAGAAATATCTTGGCTCAGTTTAAAACCTCTTTTGAAAATGTCTTTTTCCAACAGTTCAGCAAATGAATGCAAAA
The DNA here is from genome assembly GCA_026770625.1 of Nicotiana glauca. Lineage (NCBI taxonomy): Eukaryota > Viridiplantae > Streptophyta > Magnoliopsida > Solanales > Solanaceae > Nicotiana > Nicotiana glauca. The sequence continues at coordinate 61,197 of MU703851.1, forward strand.
CAATTAGTGCAAACAAGCACAGAAGTCAGCCCCTCGGGCACAACACTCCGTTAACAGATAACGCCAGGGTATCAGGTAATTATTGCAAGAAGAGGCATAAAAGCCAATGAAATAAGAGTGCAGAAATATTATGACAGATAATACGAATAAGAACAAATGCATGTGTGCAATGCAATGCATATGACGGTACATTCTGGTATCCACTACGGCGCGCAGCTCGAGCCATCCATTTATTTATTGTCGACGGTGCTCACTGGAGTGTGTACAGACTCCGAAGGGGCTCCTACAGCCCAAGCGTAATATCAAGCCATCTCGTGGCATCAACCAGGCTCTCGGCCTCAATACTAATATAATCAACTAGGCTCTCGACCTCAAGATCAATGTAATCAACCAAGCTCTCGGCCTCAAGATCAATGTAATCGACCAGGCTCTCGGCCTCAATATCAATAAAACACTGTTGCAGCGCCAAGCCCGATCCATAAATATCCTCACAATACAGGCCATCGGCCTTACTCAGTCAACATAATCCCATAAGCCACTCGGGCAACAATAAAGCATGATGCTCAGCCCCAAAATAATTTATGAAAATATCATTTCGAGTGTTTAAGGCATAATAACTTGGCTGAGTTTCTAAAATAGTGGAAAATATATGACTGAGTTAAAATATATAATTAAATCAGTGAGGAATTATCGACAACAATCCCCGAAGGGTTCAAATAATTGTCAATCATCCCAAATATGGCAATCAGCCCAAATTATGATGATAACAAGTAGTTTTAGTCAGATACGTAGTACTTTCATCAATCGGGACGGACCAAGTCGCAATCCCGAACGATGCTCTACCCTACGCTCGCTATCGGTATGTAAGTCACCTCAATACAGCACTATGGTGTGAAAATCCAAGGTTTCAAACCCTCAGGATGTCATTTACAAACATTACTCACCTCGAACCGGCGAATTCTCTAGCTCGCGACGTCTCTGCCCCTCAAACCGCCCTCCACGCGTGTCGAATCTATCCAACATCAGAGCGAATACATCACAATATGCCATTGGGACAATACCTAATCGAAAACAATCAAAAAATAGTAAAAATCTCGAAATTAGCAAAACCCGAGCCCCGGGCCCACTTCTCGAAAAATCAAAAAATCAACATTATCGGATTTCTCATCTCGCCACGAGTCTAACCATACCAAAATTATCCAATTCCCATCATATTTCGACCCTCAAATCCATGATTCTATCAAAGAGGGTTTTCTAACCTTTTCTATCCAAATTCACGGATTAAATACCAAAACTAGAAATAGATTTAAGTTATACAACCAAAATTGAGTTTAGAACACTTACCCCGTTGTTCTGTCTAAGAATCGGTCGAAAAATTGCCTTATCCAAGCTCCAAATCGCAAAAAATGGAGAACTTAACATTCTGCCCAGAACTTTTCTTCTTCGTGTTCGCGTACAGTACCTTGCATTCACGAAGTACAATATCCCAGACCCTTCGTCTTCGCGTTCCAGGGCTCGCGTTCGTGAAGGCCAATTACCAGGCTCTTCGCGTTCGCGTAGCAAGCCTCGCGTTCGCATCGACCAAATAACCCTAGGCCAATTTTCCTTCTACGTGTTCGCGACTACTCCCCCGCGTTCGCGTAGCACCTTGATCCACTCCTTCGCGTTCGTGACTACGCCTTCGCGTTTGCGAAGGCCAAAATCACAGCCTCCCATTTTTCCTCTTCGCGTTCGCGAGACTCCCCTCGCGTTCGCGAAGAAGGAAACCAGATACCAGCAACCAGCAGTTCAACAAGTTCCAAAAATGACCCGTTGGGCATCCGAAACACACCCGAGGCCCCCGAGACCACAACCCAAAACACCAACCTATTCTAAAACCTCATTCAAACTTGTTCCAATCATCAAAACACCTCAAACAACACCAAAACCATCAAATTACATCGAATTCAAGCCTAAGTTCTTCTAAAACTTCCAAAACACGCATTCGATCAAAAACCCAACCAAACCACGTCCGCATGACCTAAAATTTTGCACACACATCCCAAATCACCTAACAAAGCTGCAACAACTCTCAGAATTCCATTCCGACTCCCGGATCAAAATCTCACCTATCAACAGGAAATCGCCAAAATACTAACTTCGCCAATTCAAGCATAATTCTACACCGGACCTCCAAAAATACTTCCGATCATGCTCCTAAGTCACAAATCACCTAACGGAGCTAACCGAACCGTCGGAATTCACATCCGAGTCCTCTAACTCATAAGTCAACGTCCGGTTGACTTTTCCAACTTAAGGTTTCTTAAAAGAGACTAAGCGTCTCATTTCTTATTAAAACCACTTCAAATCAACTCGATTACACAAGATATAGATAATGAAGCATAAGGAAGCTGAAAATGGGGGAATCAGAGTGGTAACTCATGAGATGACGGGTTGGGTCATCACATCCTCCCCAACTTAACCAAACGCTCGTCCTCGAGCGTACTCAGAGTTGTTCTAAACGCCAACCAATCGCTGGATAACCTTTCCATGCATATACCCGAGGGTGATCCCACGTCACTATATCTCATATAGGCCCGACAACGCATTGTAACTGAAATTTTGCAATCCAATCTAGCCCATAAGCCATAGGACCACATTTCCACTTTTGGAATCTTTCATATGATCAGAATCCCACATTTATACTGTGAATAAGCCCGAACAAGCTGTAATAACCCATACCTGCAACCTCAGGTGCAATTACATAACATAACACATGACTTAAATGCTAGCAGTGATAACTCCCATTAACAGCAGCTGCACACAAAGCCTGAATACCGGTAGAAACCCTCTTAACAACTAAAGTTTCTTTCCAATACTTTTACATATACTGCAACTGATAACTAAAACACGCAGTAAGCCATCACCCTTTCTCAAATCGACTATTCATGGAACCACTTCTCCTTTGGCAAATACTACATCAAATTTCTGAGTCGAAGCTCGATATTACCCTTCCAACACACTGAAATCGAATATGATCGTACTCATTAAGGATCCCAACAATCTCACCTAATCAACACACTACTCTGGTGATATTACACATTAATACAAGACTAAGCCACAACTCGCACAATACGCTCACCAATAAGCAACAGTTCGAACATACTCAATTCATGAAAATGACTCAAATGAAAGAGTTGTACTTCAAGCTCTCCAATACCACCACAACATAAGACGGAGAACCCGTCTACCGTCATAGAGACAAAACACACGGATCTAACTCGCAATATCATACATCCGTATAACTTCGCCCCAATGTGTGACCTCATCCAGTACGAACCACTTAGGCAATATGCCACCCCGTACATAATCAAAAGTCTCATATGATGCCACAAAGTGCCGATAGGCTACCGATTAAAATACGGTACAAAAAGGAAGACGAACTCTGGAAGGAACTGCCTAACTCACGCACTAATATGTGCTCTCCTTAGAAAAATAGGAAGCAAGGCATACAAAAATAGCATATAGGAAATATGCTCAATGTCACACTGTTGCGGCGTGCAACCCGATCCAAATAACACACTCATGGCGGCGTACCACCCGATCCACACATAACACTCACCAAAAGAGGTGTACATCGAGCTAAATTGCTCATTAATATAAAATACCAAATTTTGGTCACAAGCACGCTAAGTGCATAATACCGTCCCTGAGGGGACATATAGCGCTATAAGCTACCAAAACTCAAGCTCAACTGAGGCGCGATATACAATCTGAATATCGAGAGCCATTTTGCTCATAACCATCATTTCTACGTGGATCCTCAACACATAAGCATTTTCTCAAACCGTCTCACAACTCACACGGCGCAGTGTATCACTACATAAAATATCTGACAATGAAATAATACCCTGACTTAGGGTGTTCATGGTTCGGTTTGGATCGGTTTTTCCCTTAAAAGAAACCAAACCAAGTAAGTTATTTTTTCAAATATTAGAACCAAACCAAACCAATTAAGTCGGGTTTTCTCGATTCGGTTTATGTCAGTTTTTTGGTTTTTTCGGTTATTTATCGGTTTTTTTCTTAAAAATAAGATATACACTACCAAACACATATTCCCGCGACCACATTTTCAATATAACACTATCAAATCAATTGCCCTTTGAGAAATCTATTATTTACCATGATATATTGATGATAATTGAATCAAATAGTGATGAATAATTTAAGGACTCAATTAAAAATATGTTATTTTTAACACGAAATGGATTCTTACACTAAACAAAAGAAAACTACCAATCAAACTAGAATGTAAAGGTAAAGAACTATATTAAAAGTACAAACTATTAACATTTACCATAATTTTTTTGAAACTTTGTATAACAATGTACATATATATAGGTGTAATAATAAATTTAAAATACCTACTCCTATGGTCGGTTTGGTTCGGTTTTTTCCTGATTAAAATCAAAACCAAACCAAATTTGATCAGTTTTTAAAATTCAAAACCAAAACCAAACCAAACCAAACCAAAAAGTATCCGGTTTTTGGTCGATTTGGTTCGGTTTTTCAGGTTTTTATGAACACCCCTAACCCTGAATCCTCCTCCATAAGGAGCGCATCACTGAAATGAACCCGTTTGGCCTGACATAGAGCCCATATCCACATTTGAATCCATCTACCGACCTCAAGCCGATTCTGATCACACTGAACTAGGTTAATTACCTTTCAAAGGTCCCTAATAACTCATCTTCCGTTTGTAACACATAAGAACATCCATCAAAGTCGGAGAAATCATCCGTGGTCCACAACTCAATAGACTGAGTGCCCTCTGGGCATATTTTCACAATTCAACGATATTATCATAACCTTCATACTCGGTTCAAGTCTTTAATAAATCAAGTGACTATCTGCCATACTTACACAATCTTCCTTTGGGACACCCTCCCACAACCTACCATTACGAATAACTGGGTCGTACCTCCAAACCACCGACCGCACTAACACTGGAAAGTAATCAAGAATCATTAACCAGAGTGCAGAGCCTTTTCGCAAAACACCATTCTTAGGTGACGCTGAAGACAATACCGATTTACCTTAAATGCTGAGACGTCTTCCTTGCTCATCCGAGCTCGTGACATCCTTGTCCGTACCGAGTTGTTACTCCTATCTTTGCTTCAAATTCCATACCACTTATTGCAAACAACATGCCAACATACGATAGAAAACGCTTTTCATCACAGCTTCAGAACCATTACTATATTAACACTTCATCATATAAAACTTTCCACTTATCTCACTTCAGGAGAACCATAGCAACACACAAGTGAATTTTTCATAACCGTAGAATATGCAAATCTTTAAGTAATGGTCCAACCTACCATAAACCTTTCGGGATCCGCCTACATGTAATAGGCCCATAACAATGGAATACTCTTGATTAACATCAATTACGACGGACGACATGCCTCACCTGTACCGCCACAAATCACACGCATAACTTGATCCTGCTGAAGGAATTGATCTCTACCACCAATATGCCAACAGATATATGGCTAACCAATCCATCTTCTTTCGACTTGCCCTGATTGCCCTAGGGATAATATTAATTGCATTAAACATATACCACTATCCATCCGCACTCATCCCGAGTGACTTTGAATTACGAGACCATGCTGTCTCATATCCCACGAACCATTTCGTACCCTCCAACTGCTACATCGTAAGTCAAAACATCGTAGAAAATTCTACGAATTCCAAACCATTGTCTGCACCTTCCTGACAGTGCTATATAGAAGCCTATAGTTGATATAGAAAATTACCCATCTTGACCTCTCCCAATGGAGACTCAGTTCTAATCACATATACAAATTCAAGATACCCAATTGTCACATACAGAATCTCGAACCCTTTAGTACCATTCTCGAAAGTCCTTTACTCTGTTTGACTGGATTTAGCCTGATCTAATGAACAGAACCACTCGTAACTAACCGCAATTTAACCCGATCAACAGAACCGAACAACCAGTGGCTCATTGGCACTTCTAACACTACACCATATAGTCTTAACTTAGTCGAAAATTTTCCTTTACTCAAGCCATCCTCGGGCTCAATCTCCGTAAACCAGAACTGATTCACTAGCATGCCTCAAACCGGAATCAACATAGAACATAGTCGTGCAATCAGCTAATCAATAGCAACTCCCCAACTTGGCTCAAAGCCATATATCAAAACATATACCATAACTCATAACGCATATAATTTACTTCTTATACAATACTAAAGTGAGATTAACTAAATCCTTCATAAGCTCATGGAACACAAACCATCTGGTACTTCAAATCTTCTGCAAATCTCGTATTCACTCTTGTAGTAGTTAAATCCACTCTCTTGAGCGATCCAAAATTTAAATTTCAACATATATATCCACTTGTAAATGGGATCTTCTAACGTACAACATAAAGATCACGCAACTCTGAACACTCCGCAGGAGATAACCCATCTGTCTTGCCTCAAACTAACATTTCTATATTTACCTTCCACCGTCATCCACATTACACAGTCACTCGGTCTTCCTAAGCCTGAACTCATAATGCAACATGAAATTTACTTTACTCCCAACTAGGAGTCTTGAAAAGATTCTTCACACACCCATAACTCAAGGCTACACATCCAATCACAATGGAGTTCATACACTTAATAGTTCATTTATCATCCAGCAGACCTTCCTCGTCACTTCCAAGTCATATAGATACCTCTCGTAGTACTAACATACTTATCACATAGCTACCCAACCGTCATTCCCGCTAATAGGGACAATACCGAACGTATAAGTTCACCAACACCGCTCACGTAATCAACACCTTGGTGCTCAAGCCATAGGCAAAAATCCGGCATCAAGTCTAGCAGACTAGCCCAACATCAACTCACAGAGATCACGTCTCACCCCTCGATCAGGGAATCACAAGCCATTAAGGCACATCTGATACTGAGCGCTCATGTGCGCACACAGACGCGTGGAAAGAATTTAAAGAGTTACTTCCCAAGCTAAATCAAGGACACACATTAAGAATTCAAAAAAATGTGAAGTTTTTCTAAAGGTTCTGCAGCCTCTCGAGGATAAATACAGACGTCTCGTACCGATCCACGAGACTCTACTAAACCCGCTCATGACTCGTGAGACCTAGTAACCTAGGCTATGATACCAACTTGTCACGACCCAAATCCCAAACCTGGTCGTGATGGCGCTTCTCGTGAAGACAATGCCAGCTAGTCAACCCAATTCATTCCTTTAAAGCAATTATTTAACACAATTATAGTACATCATGGTTTATTAATACCAAATAGTGGAAGTATAGATAAAAAAAATACAGAAATCCAACCCACTCCGCCCGACATCGGGGTGTCACTAGTCATGAGCATCTATTAGAGTATAAATACAACTACAAGGTCTGAAATATACAAAACAGGACTGATAAACAAAAGGTAGAAAAGCGGTGTTGTGAACGCTGACAGCTATCTTGCCAAAAACTCTGATAACCCTGCCTCCAATCAACCAAAACCCGCTACCGGGTGTAAATACCTGCATTTGCACACAAGGTGCAGGGAGTAAAGTGAGTACTCCAATTCAGTGAGTAATAAAGGTAAATAACAACTGAGCAGTAAGAAATCACGTAAAACAAGTCATCATGCTATATAGGAGCAATATAAACCCTTTGAGAAAAATAGTGAAACCATGAAATCTTTAGAAATATCTTGGCTCAGTTTAAAACCTCTTTTGAAAATGTCTTTTTGCAACAGTTAAGAAAATGAATCAAAACAAGTAGTGCAAACAAGCACAGAAGTCAGCCCCTCGGGCACAACACTCCGTTAACAGATAATGCTAGGGTATCAGGTAATTATTGCAAGAAGTAGCATAAAAGCCAATGAAATAAGAGTGCAGAAATATTATGACAGATAATACGAATAAGAACAAATGCATGAGTACAATGCAATGCATATGACAGTACATTCTGGTATCCACTACGGCGCGCAGCCCGAGCCATCCATTTATTTATTGTCGACGGTGCTCACTGGAGTGTGTACAGACTCCGAAGGGGCTCCTACAGCCCAAGCGCAATATCAAGCCATCTCGTGGCATCAACCAGGCTCTCAGCCTCAATATTAATATAATCAACCAGGCTTTCGGCCTCAAGATCAATGTAATCAACCAAGCTCTCGGCCTCAAGATTAATGTAATCGACCAGGCTCTCGGCCTCAATATCAATATAACACTATTGCGGCGCGCAGCCCGATCCATAAGCTTCCTCACAATATAGGCCATCGGCCTTACTCAGTCAACATAATCACATAAGCCACTCGGGAAACAATAAAGCATGATGCTCAGCCCCAAAATAATTTATGAAAATATCATTTCGAGTGTTTAAGGCATAATAACTTGGCTGAGTATTTAAAACAATGGAAAATACATGACTGAGTTCAAATATATAATTAAATAAGTGAGGAATTATCGACAACAATCCCGAAGGGTTCAAATAATTGGCAATCAATCCAAATTATGATGATAACAAGTAGTTTTATTCAGATACGCTGTACTTTCATCAATCGGGACAGACCAAGTCGCAATCCCTAACGGTGCTATACCCCACGCTCGCTATCCGGCGTGTAAGTCACCTCAATACAACACTATGGTGTGCAAATCCAGGGTTTCAAACCCTCAGGATGTCATTTACAAACATTACTCACCTCGAACCGGCGAATTCTCTAGCTCGCGATGTCTCTGCCCCTCAAACTGGCCTCCACGCGCGTCGAATCTATCCAACATCAGAGCGAATACATCACAATATACCATTGGGACAATACCCAATCGAAAAATAGTAAAAATCTCAAAATTAGCAAAACTCGAGCCCCGGGTCCACTTCTCGAAAAATTAAAAAATTAACATCATTGGATTCTTCATCTCGCCATGAGTCTAACCATACCAAAATTATCCAATTCCCATCACATTTCGACCCTCAAATCCATGATTCTATCCAAGAGGGTTTTCTAACATTTTCTATCCAAATTCACGGATTAAATGCCAAAACTAGTAATAGATTCAAGTTATACAACCAAAATTAAGTTAAGAACACTTACCCCGTTGTTATCTCCAAGAATCTGTCGAAAAATCGCCTTATCCGATCTCCAAATCGCTAAAAATAGAAAGTGGGAACGAAGTCCCATTTTCAGAACTTAACATTCTGCCGAGAACTTTTCTTCTTCACGTCCGCGTACAGTACCTCGCATTCGTGAAGGCCAATATCCCAGACCCTTCGCGTTCGCGTTCCAGGGCTCGCATTCGTGAAGGCCAATTACCAGGCCCTTCGCGTTCGCGTAGCAAGCCTCGCGTTTGCGTAGGCCAAATGACCCCAGGCCCAATTTTCCTTCTACGCGTTCGCGACTCCTCCCCCATGTTCACATAGCACCTCGATCCACTCCTTTGCGTTCGCAACTACCCCTTCGCATTCGCGAAGTCCAAAATCACAGCCTCCCATTTTTACTCTTCGCATTTTCGAGACTCCCCTCACGTTCGCGAAGAAGAAAACCAGATACCAGCAACCAGCAGTTCAACAAGTTCCAAAAATGACCCGTTGGGCATCCGAAACACACCCGAGGCCCCCAAAACCTCAACCAAAAACACCAACCTATCCTAAAACCTTAATCAAAATTGTTCCAATCATCAAAACACCTCAAACAACACCAAAACCATCAAATTACATCAAATTCAAGCCTAAGTTCTTCTAAAACTGCCAAAACACACATTCAATAAAAAACCCAACCAAACCACGTCCGAATGACCTAAAATTTTGCACACACATCCAAAATAACCTAACAAAGCTACATCAACTCTCGGAAATCCATTCTGACTCCCGGATCAAAATCTCACCTATCAACCGGAAATCGCCAAAATACTAACTTCGCTAATTCAATCCTAATTCTACACCGGACCTCCAAAAATACTTCCTATCATGCTCCTAAGTCACAAATCACCTAATGAAGCTAACCAAACCATCAAAATTCATATCCGAGCCCTCTAACTCATAAGTCAACGTCCGGTTAACTTTTCCAACTTAAGGCTTCTTAAAAGAGACTAAGTGTCTCATTTCTTATTAAAACCACTTCAAATCAACTCGATTACACAAGATATGGATAATGAAGCATAATGAAGCTGAAAATGGGGAAATCGGAGCAGTAACTCATGAGACAATGGGCCGGGTCATCACACCATTAGGTCCTCAACCTCCCTAAGTCATTAACCTCACAACCACTCGGGCATAACAGTGGAAATCAGAGAAACTCAACCCAAACTGTTTTCACATTTTAAGAGGTAGAGTGACTGAGGATATGCTTTCAAACAAATAAAGTGAGGAAAACAGTAAAAATGCCCCTAAGGGTATCAATAGATCGGCACAAGGCCCTAAACATGGCAAACAACCCATAATATAGTATCAATCTCTAAAATACGTGATATCATAAGATTTCAAATCAAATACACGACTTAATAGTCGCTACGGGACGGACCAAGTCATAATCCTTACGGGTGCACGCCCACACGCTCGTCACCTAGCATGTGCGTCACCTCATTCATCAAAATAATACGAAATATCGGAGTTTTATACCTTGAGTTCCAGATTTACAATGGTTATTTACCTCAAACCGGATGAAATACTACTCTGCGATGCCTTTTCCTCTCACCTCAGCCTCAACTCGTCCCGAATCTACCCAAAATCAGAATCATAACATTAGAATATGCTAAGGGAACGAATCCCATGCGAAATAATCAAATTATACAAAAAAACCCGAAATTGGTCCAACCCGACCCCTGGGCACACGTATCTAAATTCGATAAAAATTAGATCAACGGAATCCTTATCCTCCCACGAGTTCATACATACCCAGAATACCAAAGTCCGACCACTAATGGCCCCTCAAATTCCTAGATTAAGGTCTCAAGTTTCCAAGCCCTAACTCCCCAAATTTTGGGCTTCAAATCGCCTAAATTTCATGTTTAATTAGGTATAAATCACAATAGGATCGAGTATTAAGTCCAAAATTCTTACCTCCAAGAAGTTCTCTTTGATTCCCTTTTCAATCTCCCTAAAAAATCTCCAAAACCGAGTAAAAATGGAGAACTTAGGCCAAAAATCGTGAAAATGGCCTTTTAAACATTCTGCCTAGCGATTTGAAATCCTTCTTCGCGAATGCAGTCAAAGCCTCGCGTTCGTGAAGCAAAAAAATACCGTTGACCAAAATCCTCTCACGCGAACGCGATGCCTCAGCAACTCAAACCTTTGCGAACGCGACATCACCATCGCGAACACGTTGAACATAGACCCAGACCTTTGCGAACACGGGACCTTTATTGTGAAAGCGAAGGCCAACACTCCTGCCTCACATCCCAACCCTTTCGCGAACACGAGGGTCCACCTGCGAACTCGAAGCACAACTGTCTGCAACACGAACAACAGATTTTCTGCAATCCTTTTCAACTTGAAATGATCTATTCAACCATCTGAAACTCACCTGAGGCCCTCGAGACCTCAACCAACCCTCCCAACATATCCCATAAACTCATTCAAACTTGTTCCAACCTTTGGAATGCTCAAAACAACATCAAAACACCAAAATCACATCGGATCCAAGCCTAAGAATTCCAAAAACTTCCAAATTACGCTTTCAATCAAAAAGTCTATCAAATCTCATCTGAATGACCTAAAAGTGTGCACACACGTCACAAATGATACAAAGGACCTATTGCAACATTCAAAATTCCATTCCGACCCTTATATCAAAATCTCCCCTATCAATTGAAAAACACGAAAATTCCAATTTTGCCAATTCAAGCCTAAACCTACTCCAAACCTCCAAAACACATTCTGATCACGCTCCTAAGTCCCAAATCATCTCCTGAAGATGTCCGAACCATCGGAATTCATATCTGAGCCCTTTTACACATAATCCAATATCCGATTAACTTTTCCAACTTGAGCTTACTCAAAAGAGACTAAGTGTCTCAAACCTTACCAAAACCTCTCCGAACCCGAGCCAGCCAACCCGATAATGCATAATACAGCTGAACAAGATAATAAGAAGCATAAATTGGGGAAACAAAGTGGTAACTCATGAAATGACCGGCCGGGTCATTACAAAAACATCCAATAAATGTACTTCAACTTGTGTCTCATGAACTTGATTTTGTGTTGATTCTTTAGTTTCTTGAACTGCATCAAGTTCTATTTCTCCACTATAATTTCCTTCCAAAAGAAACTCCCTTTCCAAAAAGGTTGCTCCTATAGCCACAAATACTTTATGGTGGTGATAGGCAAGTTGACACAATATCAAAAAATTTTGATATTTTCTTTTCAAAGTTAATTCCAAATCTATTTAATATAAAACCTTAATAAAGGAGTTCAATTCAAAACAAAAGTGCGGAAAAGAAAGCCCGACATCGAGGTATAACTAGTCATGAGCATCTACTACAATTTTTCTGACAATATCGAGACTAACATAGTCTAGAAAATAACTAGATACAACTAAAGGAATATAAGAGGGAGAATAACAGGGTTGCGATCGCTTGGCAGCTACCTTGCTATCTCCGAGAAAATCCACAACTAGAATAGTCAATAGCCGCTACCGTGTCCAGATACTCCTGGATCTGCACACAAGGTGCAGGGAGTAATGTGAGTACATTAATCAGTAAGTAACAACAGTAAATAAAGGTTGAGAAGTAGTGACGAGCAATAATGCATGTAAAGTTCATATCACAAACTTAGTAAAAATACGGTATGCCTTTAAAACATGAATCAAATCAGCTTGTTTAAATACAGTTCCACTAAAATCAATTTGAAACATCTTTCAACAATTTTATAACAAGGGTTCAAATCAAGAGAGAGTAAAATGATGAAATCATAAACAGTGCCTCGGGCAAACATCTCTCATATACAGCCCCTCGGGCAAACCTCACCATTGCTCATGCCTCCCAGTCACTCGGCACTCGACACTCGCACTCATAGGTACCTGCGCTCACTAGGGGTGTGCAAACTACGGAGGGGCTCCTTCAGCCTAAGCGCTATAACAAGCCAATCATGGTATAAATCAATCGGGCCCTCGACCTCACTCAGTCATGAATCAGTAAAACACGTTGCGGTGTGCAGCCCAATCCCATAAATATCCTCACAAATCTGTCCCTCGGCCTCACTCAGTCATAACCTCTTCGGTCTCTCGGGCTCTCGAAAAACAAGGCATTCAACCCAAACAACATTTATATGATGCATAAAAACGAAGTGATAGAGACTGAGTTATGCAGTAAATAAGGATAAAATGACTGAGTATATATTTCCAATTGAAAAAAATTAGAGGATAGCAATAAAAGACCTCTAAGGGTCTAAACAACACTGGCATAAGACCTAAACATGGCATACAACCTTATTTACAGGGTTTCTTTCTAAAACACGCAATGAGCATGTAGTTTCAACAAAATATTAAACTTTAAAATAGATAAGGAACGGAGCAAGTCACAATCCCCAATGGTGCACGCCCACACGCTGTCGCCTAGCATGTTCGCCACCTCAAAATAGTCACATGACACAATATCCAGGTTTCATACCCTCAAGACTAGATTTACAATTGTTACTTACCTCAATCCAATCAAATCTCTACTCCGCGATGCTCTTGCCCCTCGACTCGGCCTCCAAATACTCCAAATCGATTCACAACCAGTACAATACCCTCAATATATGCTAATGGAATGAATTCCACAAGAAAAACTATCAAATTAGAACAAGAACCCGAAATTGGTTCAAACCCGGGCCTCGGGCCCACGTATCGAAATTCGACAAAAATAACAAACCTTGAAAGCTCATTCACTCACGAGTCCATCATACAAAACTTATCAAAATTCGACTACATTTGGCCCCTCAAATCAAACTCTCCAAAATCCCAAGCCCTAAACCCTCATTTCACCCCTAATTTCCACTAATTAATTGATAAAACAATGGGAAAACACCAGAGATAGGAGTACTAGAGCTCAATCAACTTACCTCACTGAAAACCCCTTGAATCTCCCTTCAGATTCCTTCCAAAAGCTCCAAAAACTGACTTAAAAATAGTGGAAATGAAGCGAAGTTTGCGAAGTGTGCTATTTATACTCTTTGCCCAGCGATACCGCATCTGCTGTCCAGTTGTCGCTTCTGTGATGCCGCACCTATGAAAAGACCATCTCAGGTGCAGAACTTCACTTAAAATCTGAACCTCACTTTTGCGGCCTCGAGATCGCATCTGCGCTCACGCAGGTGGGGAAATCCTCACGCTTCTTCGGTTCAACCTCTCACTTGTGCCCTCTCTTCCGCTTATGCGACCATCGTTGGTGCGGCTAAGCTCTTACTCATGCGAACTCTTCCCACTCGTCTTCCTATCGCTTTTGCGATAAAACATCCCCTTCTGCGGCTCCCTCTCTGCAGGTGCGGTTATGACAGCTGAGTTCCAACTTCAGCCATAATCTAAACTTCAAACTTGATTCGTTAACCACCCGAAACTCACCCGAGGCCCTAGGGACCTCAACCAAACATACCAACACATCCCCTAACATCATTTAAACTTAGTACAAATCTCTACTCCGTGATGTTTTTGCCCCTCGACTCGGCCTCCAAATGCTCCAAATATATTCATAACCAGTACAATACCATCAATATATGCTAATGGAATAAATTTCACAAGAAAAACTATCAAATTAGACCAAGAACCTGAAATTGGTTCAAACCCGGCGCCCGGGACCACGTCTCGAAATTCGACAAAATAACAAAACTTGAAAGCTCATTCACTCATGAGTCCACATACGAAACTTATCAAAATCCAACTCTATTTGGACCACTAATTAATTGATAAAACAATGAGAAAACACCAGAGATAGGAGTACTATAGCTCAAGCAACTTACCTCACTGAAAACCCCTTGAATCTCCCTTCAAAAGCCTTCCAAAAGCTCTAAAAACGGACTTGAAAATGGTGGAAATGAACCAAAATTTGCGAAGTGTGCTATTTATACTTTCTGCCCAGCGATACTACATCTTCGGTCCAACTGTCGCGTTTGCGATGCCGCACCTACAAAAAGACCATCGCAGGTGCGGAACTTCACTTAAAATCCAAACCTCGCTCTTGTGGCCTCGAGGCCGCATCTGCCCTCATGCAGGTGCAAAAATCCTCACGCTTTTGCGGTTCAATCTCACACATGTGCCCTTTCTTCCGCTTCTATGACCATCACAGGTACGGCTAAGACCTCGCACCTGCGGACTTTGCCCACTCGTCTTCCTATCATTTTTGCGATAAAACACCCCCTTCTGCAGCTCCCTCTCTGCATGTGCGGTTATGACAACTGAGTTCCAACTTCAGCCATTCACCAAACTTCAAACTTGATTCATTAACCACCTAAGGCCCTCAGGACCTTAACCAAACATACCGACACATCCCTCAAAACAACATCAAAATACCAAATTACCCTCAGATTCAAGCTTAAGAACATCTAAATTTCCAAATTCCACAAATGATGCCGAAACCTATCAAATCACGTCCAAATTTTGCACACAAGTCATAAATGACACCACCAACCTACTCCAACTTCCGGAATTTCATTCCGACCTCGATATCAAATTTTCCATTGCCGACCAAAATCCCCAAATTTCTAACTTTCGCCAATTCAAGCCTTATTCTACCACGGACCTCCAAATCACATTTCAGACGCGCTATTAAGTCCAATATCACCTAACGGAGCTAACAGAACCATCAAAATTCAAATTTGAGGTTGTTTACACATAAGTCAACTTTTCCAACTTAAGCCTTCATAAAAGAACTAAGTGTCTCAATTTACTCCAAAATCACTCTGGACCTGAACCAACCAACCCAGTAAGTCAAAATGCAGCTGAAGAACACAAATGAAGTAGGAAATGGGGGAACAGGGCTATAACTCTCGAAACGACCGGTCAGGTCATTACATAGAAGGGTGATAGAAATAATATTTGATTGTTTCTTTGGGATACCCAATGAACCTACACTTATCAGATTTCGATTCAAGTTTATCATACTACAATCTCTTAATATAAGTTGGACAACCCCAAACTTTAATATGTTTAAGGTTAGACTTAAATCCTTTCCATATCTATGTGGTGCTGTAGAGACTGACTTAGAGGGAAATTTATTAAGTAAATATGTTGCTGCTTCCAAAGTATATTCCCATAAATTTATTGGAAGATAACTGAACCCCATCATAGATCTCACCATATCTAATAAGGTTCGATTTCACCTTTCAGACACACCGTTATGTTGTGGTGTTCATGGAGGTGTCCACTGTGAGAGAATCTCATTCTCTTTGAGATACATAGTAAAATCTTCACTAAGATAGTCTCCACCTCTATCAGACCTTAGTACTTTGATATTTTTGGTAGTTTGTTTCTCAACTTCACTACGAGGCCTTTCGAACATTTCAAAATATTCATATTTGTGTTTCATAAGATACACAAATTCATATCTTGACATATTATCAGTAAAGGTGATGAAGTAAGAATATCCACCTCTAGCTTGAATTTTTATGGGCCTACGAATATCTGTATGAATTAGTCCTAATAATTCAGAAGCTCTTTCTCCACTTCCAGTAAGTGGAGATTTGGTCATTTTTCCTTTGAGACAAGATTCACAAGTTTGATATGATTTAAAACCATACTTGTCAATGTACCTTTCCTTGTACAACTTGTTAATTCGTTTCTCTTTAATATGACCAAGCCTTCAATGCCAAAGATATGTATGATTTACTTGATCAACTCATTTCTTCTTAAGACTAGAAACATGCATAATCGAATTTGCATTCACATTAGGTAAGACATAAACATCATGTTGGAAATATCCATTCACATATAAATTATCACCATAATAAATCGAGCAAATACCATTGCCTATGTTAATGCGAGACCCATGCATGTCCAACATAGAAGTTGAAATTATGTTCGAAACAAATTTAGGAACATAATAACAATCATCCAGCATAAGTACTTTGCTTGAATGTATTATTAGAGAAATTGATACTACAGTTATGGATGAAACTTTTGCACTATTTCCAATTTGTAGATTAACTTCTCCAGTCTTCTACTTATCTTGAACCTTTGCAACATATTGCAAATGTTATAACTACTTCCAATATCTAATACTCACGGTGAAGAATTAGTAATAGCAAAAAAAACCTTGATAATATTTTTCATTAATGTCTTACCTTGTTTCTTGTACTTTAGAGTTGAAAGATACTCCTTATAGTTTCTCTTTAAATGCCCTTTCTTCTTACAGTGAAAACATTCAGCATCATATATTGGCTGCAAGATCAAATCTTCGAATAGCTTTTTACCAAGCTTGTACCCTATTTCTCATAATCTTCAGTAAGAACAATCACATGATTGACATGAGGTCCTACTAGAGAGTTTTCAATGTCCAAATGTGTATCAACCATCTTCTTAAGATATTCAATTATTGCAGTTGAATCCATATTATGATGTTCCCTCTGGAGTTTAGAACTCATAGAAGCGAGAATGACGTGTTTAATAGCAAGGTATTCTTCCAAGTGTTTCTAATAAACCTTGGTGCCTTGAACATTATTCTCTGGTGAGATTATCTTTGCAGGATTATTGATCACATCAATGAGGTTTTCATGAGTTAGAACAATTCTAAAATTTCTATAACAGTCATCAAAGTTTGGTCCTATCAACTTGTTGGTCTCAAGTATTTCACGCAGTAACATAACAGATATATTGAGAAATCTAAAATATAGAAAAGAAAAGGCAATAATATAAGAACATATTTGCATATATCATAAAGACATGGAGTTTTATCTAAATGATATTTCCACTAATTATTTTAAACTATTTACCCTCATTATAGTTTACGAAATCTTTATTCCCGTTAGTGGAGTAAAGGAATTCTTTAACAATATGTATGAGCCCCCTGAAAGTCAGGTCGTTTCTCACATATATTTTAAAGATAGGTACTCTTACCAATTGTATCCCTATATAATTTTCTTAAATAACTCTATGTCAAATAGTTCCCTGGTAGTCAGGTTGATCCTATTAGCATAGTTGAGTTCAACCGTCATGATAACAAAGAATTTATTAAATTTTATACTCCTTAGGTAGTCCACGCGTCTAGTGTAAAATTAAATAACTCTTTCAATCCATGCATCATGCAATAAATATTTTAACATATTCTCGAATATAAGTCTTTTCGTAGTCAGGCCGCTCCTTATAAACAAGAAATGAGTAAAATTATTTACTTTGATGGATAGCTCTATAATAAAATATCATACATTTTATTATTTAAGAACTCAAATTTTAGTAAGAGGGACTTGTTACTAAAACAACTTTTAACAACATGAAGATCAAATCTTTTATAGCATGTAAATTTAGTGCAAGTTGTTTACATGGTTAGTCCTAAATTAATTTACATCACGTGTAATAAATAATTCAAAATCATGTAATGAACAAACACGTGACATAAAAACGAAATTCAACTCTTCTAACATGCATTATTTTATATATCACATAAAAACAATTCATGCCAAAAAACTATTATTATCTCATGAACTAATAACAATTAAAATAACAGTAGAATCCAATATTATAGATTAACGTCGTATCTAATACAAAGATCTCAAATACAAGTTACGGACTATCTCAACAGTTTAACTTCTATGTATGTGTGTGTGTGTGTGTGTGTGTGTGTGTATTATTCGCAATGAAATTATATCAATCCATATGCATTCAAACAATTTAACTATTGCACAAGATACATGTATTATCGTTCGGACTCTTCAAATATAATCTTAAAATATTTTGTAAATAAATTTTAGACACAATGAACCACGACTCTGATACCATTGTAGGATTACATACAGGTGTTAGTAACACGTAGCCGAAGACAATAACAATCCTAGAAAAATCTTTTGTACTTAAAATTTATTTACATATCAAAGACCGGGTCTAAGACGTACCTGGTGAAGAGAATATCGTTTTAAAATTTATTTGATAGTGCGAAAAATCTATGTGTATCCATACCGAGACATCCTTGCTATCATCTCTTTTTGATCAATGAAACCCTTAACAAATTGAACGAAAAATTTATGCTGATTTTTTCTCAGAAACTTCGGCACAACAGTAACAGGACAAGAAAACAACAGTGTCAAAATATCTCTCGATTGTGCGGCTCATGCATTATTTTTCACACTTACTGTCATGAATACGGTAATATTTATATATCACCTAAAGGCTAAAAGATAGTGACTTATTGTGCAAGTCAAATGCCAAAATATTTTCCTATTAAAATATTGTATATTAGCCAATTGCAAATTGGATTGAAGCTGTCGACATCCCGATTCACGTCAATCCAATTCAACATTGGAACTTATACGTCCTTTTAGTTTAAGCACTTTACAAATTCAAATAGGTAAGAATAAACTAATATTACATATACAACCTTTATATATATATATATATATATATATATATATATATATATA
>MU703851.1:81259-96720 GCA_026770625.1 Nicotiana glauca
TCTTTCATTCAATTGCCCTAGCCAAGGTCTTAATTTGGTCATTTATAATTCATGACAACATGAAGCTTAAACTCATTAGCAAGAGTTGACAGATTCCATCTTGACAAATCAGTAATTCTATAAGTATTTAATCGTGCCCAATATCCTTTCAACTATTGCTCTAGGGCCATAGGTGTCTAGTATCAAAGCACAATAAATAACTTGTGTCAATTACTATGACGATCTCAGGTCAAATGAAACTTTTACATCACATTCTTCAAGAGAATATCCTATTGACAGTTTATGGTAATTCAAACCATTAGGAATTATCCAATGAGTCGGTTCAATCATCATATCTCTATATGCAATTATGCATCATCTATCTATTTGATTTGGTTAATGAGATCAACTAATCTTTATCCAATAAAAACGATCACATAAATATTTATCTAATCGGATTACTAATGTACAACTTAATAATCCTATGATCAAGAACAAATTCAAATTAAACGGAAAAGGGCTAAAAATACCCATGTAGTATCACAAATGGTTTATATATCGAGCTCCGTTAACCTATTGGTCCAAAAATATATACAACGTTATCTTCTCGTTTAAATTCACCCCGCGACTAACTTTGTGGTCCCCCTTTTAATGTGTTGGAACAACGTAATTGGGCCACGCGACTTCATGATCCGAATCGATTTTAACTTTCCCCAAATTGAGACCCGCCCTAATTTTTAAAGCTTTTCTCTAAAGCTATCGGCCAGAAATTGATTGCTCCGACGACGGAAAAGTTGCCGAAATAACATCACTGTTGAAATCCATTTTTGTCAAGTGATACATGAATTTATCATGTTAGAGGTTGAGCTAGATTATACAAGAAAGAAGAAGCAAAAGAAGTCAGCAGTTAGTTAGTAACTAATAGTTAGTTCAAATGTTAGTTAATGAGCGGGAAAGTTAGTTACACTAGTTAGTAGTGGAATAGTGAAATAGTGAAATCTGTTACATGTTAATAACGACATAATGAATGTATGAATCATTACATATAAAGGTTGTATACATCAATTGAAAGGAATGAATAAGAGTTACATCATTTTCCTAAAATCTCTATTCTTCTCTTCTCTTCCTCTCCTCTTTTCTTCTTATGAAAATCCGAACTTCCACTACTGCCTCGATTCATTCCTGGAGTAGTGTTACGACCCTCAAATTTCTCTTAAATTCCTGCAATCGTATAACATTGGTGTCAGAGCCATCGATCCTTGCAACCATGGCAAAAGGAGCACGAGCTACTGATAGTGGAAATGAAGAAAGCCCAGATCTACGAGAATTGATGCAGAAATTGATCGCTGATGCAGGAGCTTTATCTGAGGAAGTTTTAACTCTTAAACAATTGGATCAAACAATGCTTGATTTGAAGGAGAATATGGCAAATTCAAGGGAGAATTGGACGGATAAAGCTCCAGCAATCGACGAGGATGGACCTTCTGAAGTTAGATCCCATCAAGAGAAAAGTCCTACAACTTATAATCATCATAACTCCAATTTCTCTAGGTGGTCTAGAATGGAGTTTCTACAATTCAATGGAGAAGATTTGAGATCATGGTTGTTCAAAATTGAACAATTTTTCTCTATGGAAAAAGTTGATGCTGAGGAAAAGATTGAAGTAGCAACATCACAACTGGAAGGAGAAGCAATTCAGTGGCATCTCTTCTTTATGAGGTATAGACAATACTTACAACCTGCTTCTTGGAATGAATATGTAGTGGCAATGGGTGAAAGGTTTGGTGCTGATTTTGATGATCCTATGGAGGAAATCAAAAAGATCAAGCAGACTGGGAGTGTGAAGGAATATCAGGCCATCTTTGAAAGGAATTTGAATAGAGTGAGGCTATCTCAAGAAAATGCAATTAGTTGTTTTATTGGAGGTTTGAAGCATGAGCTAAACATTGCAGTGAAGCTGTCTAATCCAACTACCCTGTCCCAAGTATACAGAACAGCAAGGATGCATGAGGCTTATTTGGCTGCAACCAAACAACAAACCTATGCAGCAAATTCTGCAGCTAGAAGATATACAGCATCAAGCAGTAATGGTAAGGCTTTATTACCAACTCCTAATTCTGGTAATTCTAGCTATGTTAAGGGAGTCACTAAGAGAGCATTAAGCATAGAGGAGATGAATTAAGAGAGAGCAAAAGGATTATGTTATTTCTGTAATGAAAAGTTTGTACCAGGCCATATATGTAACAGTTCTAAACAGTTATACCTATTAGAAGTGGAAGAAATAGAGGAATAATCTTATGCAAAGGAAGGGCAGGAATTAGAAATCTATGAGGAGAGAATGGACTTAGTAGATTCATCTCAAGGTATGGAACAAATGGAGATTTCCATCCATGGTTTGAATGGTTCATTGGGTTATAGAACATTAAAGGTCACTGGTTATCATGCAAAGAAGGCCTTAAGCATATTGATTGATACAGGTAGCTCATAAAATTTCATAGACCCTGAACTAGTTAAGAACTTAGGTTGTAAAATTCAGTCTACTAAACCTTAACTAGTAGTTGCTGCTAATGGGAACATGATGGTAGATAGAATATGTACAATCACTTGGTTGTTACAAGGTGCTGAATTTTCAGCAGACTTTTTGCTATTACCTTTAGGATCATGTGGAGTAGTGTTGGGAGTGCAATGGTTATTGACACTGAGAGATATAAAAATGAATTTTAGGAAGTTAACTATGGAGTTTTGGTATAAAGGAAGGAAACATCTTCTCAGAGGGGCTGGCAATCAAGTGAGGGTGCAGGAAGCTGATAAGTTAGTTAAACATACAAGGGATATGTCTCAGTTGTACATGATACAAGTGGTTCCTATGGGAGATGCAGAAGAACAATGGCATGCTATTAAAACTGAGGAATATCCCATGGTAGATGATGGATTGAATCAATTGCTAAAGGAGTATTCAGTACTATTTGAAGAACCTACTGGATTACCTCCTTCTAGAGGTGTCTTTGATCACAGGATTGTACTCCAAAATGGTACTGAACCTGTGAATAAAAGACCTTATAGATATCCTTCAGTCAAAAAGGATATTATTAAGGGTCTAGTGCAGCAAATGCTAGATCAAGGCATCATTCAACCTAGTTGCAGTCCCTTTGCATCACCAGTGGTATTAGTAGGGAAAAAGGATGGATCATGGAGATTATGTGTTGACTACAGAGATCTAAACAAGCATACTGTGAAGAATAAATTTCCTATTCCTATTGTAGAGGATTTATTAGATGAGCTGGGAGGGTCTAAGGTTTTTTCTAAGATTGATCTAAGGTTGGGATATCATCAACTCAGAATGGCTAAAGAAGATGTACCTAAGACTGCCTTTAGAACTCATTCTGGTCACTTTGAGTATTTGGTAATGCCATTTGGTCTATCAAATGCCCCTGCAACTTTCCAAGGCTTGATGAATTCTGTTTTTCAAAAATTTCTCAGAAAACATGTATTGGTTTTATTTGATGATATTCTCATTTACAGCAGTACCTTATAAGATCATTTAACTCACTTGAAATCTATTTTTGTGGAGATGAGCAAGCACAAGCTGTTTGCAAAGAAGAGCAAATATTTCTTTGGAGTTCAAAAGATTGAGTATCTAGGGCACTTCATTTCTGCTGAAGGAGTGTCTACTGATCCTCACAAGATAGCAGCAGTCCAAAATTGGCCAACACCAACGACTCTCAAGCAACTCAGATGTTTCCTAGGCCTAGCTGGTTATTACAGGAGGTTTATTAGAGGTTTTGGAGTCATCTACAAACCTCTTTCTGATTTGACTAAAAAAGATGGATTCAATTGGTCAAGTGCAACAGATGTAGCTTTTGCAGCTTTAAAAAAGTCCCTCACTCAAGCTCCTGTTCTAGCTTTGCCTAATCTTAACAAGACATTCATTGTAGAGACTGATGCTAGTGGGCATGGTATTGGAGCAGTACTTATGCAGGAAGGACACCCCATAGCCTTTATTAGTAAGTCTTTATCACCCAAGCATGCAGCCTTATCTGTTTACGATAGGGAGCTATTGGCAATGGTACATGTAGTGACTAAGTGGTCTCAATATCTGTTGGGACAGAAGTTTATCATCAGGACTGATCAGAAGGATTTGAAGTACCTGATGGAGCAGACCTTACATACCGACTCTCAGTTATTGTGGATGACCAAATTAATGCCCTTTGATTACACCATTGAATACAAGAAAGGTGTAGAAAACAAAGTAGCTGATGCCCTTTCTAGAGTAAGTGGAGCTGAAATATTGACCTTGTTAGTTTCCTCTGGTGACACTGATCTCTTCCAAGCTATAGCTGATAGCTGGAACTCTGATTTAGAACTAAACAAAATCATAGAAGAGTTAGAAAATGGTTCACTTACTCAAATACAATTCACATGGACTCAAGGGCAACTAAGAAGGAATGGCAGATTAGTGATAGGCAAGGATCCACAACTGAGAAGAACCATCATGACTCTATGGCATACATCTCCTCAAGGAGGTCATTCAGGGGTTGAAGCCACCTTGAAGAGATTTCTTACATTGTTCTACTGGAAAAATATGAGGAAGGAGGTGAGGGATTTTGTGCTAAAGTGTGATGTTTGCCAAAGGAACAAATTTGATTTGGCTGCCTATCCAGGCCTGCTGCAGCCCTTGCCTATCCCAGATGTGGTGTGGTCTCAAATTAGTATGGATTTCATTGATAGTCTGCCTAAATCAAAAGGGTATGAAGTGATATTAGTAGTTGTAGACAGACTCAACAAGTATGGACATTTCATTCCTTTGAAGCACCCCTATACTGCTAAGTCTGTAGCACAAGTATTCTTGGATTCTGTGGTCAAATTACATGGCCTTCCTGACATTATCACCAGTGATAGAGATGCTGTATTTCTTAGCCAATTTTGGCAAGAGCTGTTCACTTTGCAAGGAGTTCAGTTGAATACTTCTTCTGCATACCATCTTCAATCTGATGGTCAGACTGAGGTATTGAATAGAAGCTTGGAGACATACTTAAGATGCTACTGCAATGATGATGCTACCAACTGGTATTCTTGCTTACCTATGGTTGAGTACTGGTATAACACCTCCTTTCATTCATCCATTCAAACCACTCCATATGAAGCCTTGTATGGTCGTCCACCTCCTCTACATTTACCATACTTACCTAGAGAATCAGCTTCAACAGAGGTGGATAATGTTTTGATCAATAGGGAGCTTAAGCTACAGCTATTGAAGTACCATCTCATGAGGGCACAGAATAGAATGAAGTAACGAACAGATGCTCACATGAGTGACAGGAAATTTGAGGTAGGGGATTGGGTTTATCTTAAAGTTCAACCATACAAACAAGTCACCATAACTAATCACTTCTCTCATAAACTAGCCTCCAAATATTATGGGCCCTTTCAAGTCATAAAAAGGGTAGGTCCTGTTGCATATACATTATTACTACCTGCTGGAGTTCAAATCCACCCCACTGTCCATGTGTCATTATTGAAAAGATGCTATGAAATTCCCACACAGATTGTTTGTCCACCCTCTCTTGAATTAGCAAGTCCTTATTGTCCTGATCCTGAAGCTGTGCTACAAAGGCGAATGGTGAAGAAGGGTAACAAAGCTGTTGCACAAGTGTTAGTTAAATGGCAAGGTCTTCCTGCTGAAGCTGCTACTTGGGAATTTGCCACTGTTTTGAACACAAGGTTTCCTACATTTGATCCTTGTGGTCAAGGATCTTCGATTCGGGGAGTACTGATACATGAATTTAGCATGTTAGAGGTTGAGCTAGATTATAGAAGAAAGAAGAAGCAAAAGAAGTCAGCAGTTAGTAAGTAACTACAGTTAGTTCAAATGTTAGTTAATGAGCGGGAAAGTTAGTTACACTAGTTAGTAGTGGAATAGTGAATTCTGTTACTTGTTTTCATTAGAAGAATCCGGCCACATAATGAATGTATGAATCATTACATATAAATGTTGTATACATCAATTGAAAGGAATGAATAAGAGTTACATCATTTTCCTAAAATCTCTATTTTTCTCTTCTCTTCCTCTTCTCTTTTCTTCTTATAAAAATCTGAACTTCCACTACCGCCTCGATTCATTCTTGGAGTAGTGTTACGATCCTCGAATTTCTCTTAAATTCCTGCAATCGTATAATATCAAGATAAAGACATCACCGCCCAAACTTACCCCATTTAATTTTCTTTCTTTGACTTTTAGCTAGAATCAACAATATTTTTGCTTACAATCAACAATTAATCAGTTTCAAGCTCGAAATCGCACTCGAAATGGAGTTTAAAATTCCAGATAAAGCTTAATCCTTCAATGGCATTTTCCATAAAATGTTCTGTCAAGTTTCATCTCCATACCACAAACAAAGTCTAGATTTGACTTCATAATCAGATTTATGCCACAAAACTCAATTTCAATAAAAAAATTTCACAAGTATAACTATAACTACCCGGCCGGTCGTTTTTAGAATTTACGACCCGAGCCCCTATTAACTGCTTTTTCTAAGTTTATTTCTGCTATTTTGATTTCCCGGGACGTTCGATTTTAAGTTTCAGAGAGTTCTGGGGCACGTAGTCTTTAAATGAGAGCTTAAGTGTTGGAAAGTTGACCGTAGTCAGAACAATATGAATACGACCTCGGAATGGAAATCTGATAGTTCCATTAGCTCCGTTGGGTGATTTTGGATTTAGGGGCATGGTCGGATTGTGTTTTGGAGGTCCGTAGCTAATTTATGCTTGAAATACTGGAAGTTAGATTTTTGTAGTTTCCGGTTCGATGGTGATATTTTGATCCGAGGATTGGAATGGAATTTCGGAAGTTGGAGTAGCTTCGTAGTGTTGAATGTGACATGTGTGCAAAATTTTAGGTCATTCGGATGAGGTCTGATAGACTTTTTGATCGAAAGCGTATTTTGGGAAATTTGGAGTTCTTTGGCTTGAATCCATGGTTAATTTGAGGTTTCAATGTTGTTTTAGGTGTTTTAAGGATTGGTACAAGTTTGGACAGTGGTATAAGACTTGTTGGTGTCACACCTTCTTTTTACCTGCGGCTGTATGAGTGTAGGGGAGTTTTTCCAATTAAAGGACAATCGAAGCGAGATTTATTTATTTAATTCAGAATCGCCACTTGGGAGATTTATGGTGTCCCAAGTCACCAGTTTAATCCCGAATCGAGGAAAAGATTGACTATGTTTAATAGTCTGTGTACCAGAAATCCGAATAAGGAATTCTGTTAACCCGGGAGAAGGTGTTAGGCATTCCCGAGTTCCGTGGTTCTAGCACGGTCGCTCAACTGTCATATTTAGCTTATTTATCTGAATTTAAATACATTTTGAACCTATGTGCAAATTTTAACTTGTAGCCGCTTTTATTATTGTTGTTTTAAAAGAGAATTGCAATGTCGTGAAAAACGCATCTCGAACCACGTCACATAAATGCACCCGTGGTTGTTGACACATTTCGACTTCGTTGGGATTTGGCTTTAAGTCACATAAATGTGCACTCGAGTTTAGGAAGGTAATGTTATTAAAACACGCGCCTAAAAAGACTAACACGTTACTATTTTTGGGGAAGGCCGTGAAATTAACTAAATGACCCATCTCGAATTCTA
This sequence comes from Nicotiana glauca, assembly GCA_026770625.1. NCBI lineage: Eukaryota > Viridiplantae > Streptophyta > Magnoliopsida > Solanales > Solanaceae > Nicotiana > Nicotiana glauca. The sequence goes on from MU703851.1 coordinate 88,878, forward strand.
AATATTTTTAATTAAGTATTGAATGAGGGCCCCACAACTTTACATTTTTATTTGGCGAGGCTCATCTCATTTTATTATTTAAAAGGCAAACCTAAGGCGACTACAATTTTCTACTTTGCGAGGACATGGAAAATTCAACTAATGACACACCTTGATTTCTAAAGGGTTTTATTATTCAAAGTCGTTATAGTCGGGTTATGCACCCCCGAATTTTAGAAATTAAGCATCACAACTACGTCACGGGAATCGTACCCTTAGTTACGACGATATATTATTAATCGCGCTGAAAAGCAAACTACTAGTATTTAAAAATATTGATTTATCTCCTACTAACAAGAAAAATCTGTTTAACCTATGATTAGAAAATCAAGCAATGATTATACTTTATAATTAGCAAATCCAACAGAAATTAAAATATTAATCTAAGTTACATGAAAAATGCAATATTACGTCTAAACCAGTAAAGAAGATACGTCAAACTCTAGGAAATCTTGCATGGATTCATAGACTTCATGTTTGCTTTGTCCAAATGAACCAAAAAAGAGATGACAAAAATAAAATAAACAGATGCAATTGATGACAAGAAAATAACGGGTTCTTGATATCACCTTATTAAGGAACTACGAACAGTGAGTATCAGTCTTCCCGTCGACCTGTCGAGCTGGACCCGAACCAGAACTAACGAACGGACGACCTCGTCAGACCCAAATTTGAACGGGCGATTGACCTGAACCTCGGACCTTAGTTTCTCGTTTACTACTACATTTTTCTGCTACTGTGCGTGTGTTTTAAGAGAGGGAGAGGGGCTGGTTTCCGGCAGGTGAGTGAGGGCTGGCCATTTGGGTTTTGTTCGTTGTGAGAAGATGAAGCAGCAGCAGCGCTGGGCTGGTGGCTAGAAGGTGGTCGGCAATGGCTATTGCTGCTGGTGAGGGACGTTTGGCTGGAGGTGAACACAACAGCAGCTGCTCGTCAATGGCGAACGTGAAGCAACTGGGTTGACGACGCAGCAGCTATGGAGTTTTGGTTGGTCGACGACTGAGCTGGCTTGGCTGTTCGTTTGAGATGAGAAGATGAAGTAGCAACAATGGCTGTTGCTGCTGGTTGGCGACGCAACAGACTAGTTCGAGGCATTTGGTTGACGGGCTAGACTAGTTGACGACGTGAAGGAGATGGCGGATGGGCTGCTGCGAGGTGGGGTCGATGGAGTTGGTTGCTACTGCTCGACGTCGCTGGTGTGGTTGTCGGAAGTTGGGATGGGGTGTTGGTTTCCTAGGGTTTTTTGTGTAAAGAAGATGAAGAAGTTCTTTCAATGGGTGTTCTTAATGTGTAAAAATGTTTAGGTCGACTGAATAGTTAGTGTAGTATTTATAGGATTAGGTCTAGGTTTTAGGGTAGTGGGCTTGGGTATTGAGCTCGGGTATTGGGTTATCCAAATTTTAGGCCTAAAAATGGATCGTTTGAACCTAAATGTTATTCTTTCCCTGCAACCGAAAATAAAAACACGATCTTATTTAATTATTACTATTTAGGCAAAATAACTATTAAAATGAGACTGACAATTAAAATAAAACTATTTTTGGGTATTTTTCAAGATTAAAATGACTACAAAACATTAGTGAAACTATTTTTTTTGTATTTTCGAAATTATATAAAGATAAAAAATAAGGTACTATTTTTTGTATTTTTTTCAAGTTTATGAGAAATACATAAACTAAAATTTATATATCTTTTTTTTGTAATTTTTTATTTTGTGGCAAAAATAAAGTAAAGAAGTAAAAAATAGTTAAAATAGCTATATTAGGCCTAAATTAAATATTTACATGCTAAAATATGAAAAATCTTGGGGAGGGTCAAAAATCACACGTCTACAGCTGCCCCTCTTTGACTGGAAACACGAAGAGTTTTCAGACAAAGAACGACTAGACAGGTATTTTGACTCAACCCTTATTTGGGAAGACTAAAACTAAGAGAAAAAGGGATGTGATCGAGCCCTGGTATCTGAGCTGCCTACATATCCTTGGCTATAAAGGAATCATGCCATGTGTAGTTGAGAAGTGAGTGAGATGATGGAGTATACCGAGGTAAAAAGCCGGTCGAGGTTCCGTTCAACCAAGGTTCCGGTCCGCGGTCCTGTCGTTACATCAAAATCAAAATGAAAAAGACTAACTAAGCCTATTAACTATGAGTTACAAGATTCCTATCTATAAGTCTTCTGAAGCTTGATCTTGAGTCTTGAATGGTTCTTCATGCAGACTTTGGATTTGAACCTTGATACTTGCTAGTTGTAGGTGCTAGTTCATCCTTCTTCGGCTTTTTTGGATCAGGACCAGGCTTGCGGTTCTTGTGACCTTGAGCATGTCTTGGGCAACCCTATCTTTCATCAACTTCTGCATTTTGGATTGACTTCTTGCCTTTCTTCTCTTTTTTCTCTTTTTTTTCTTTATTGTGACTAACTTATGTTGATCATCTCGGATTGTTAACTCGTATTATTGAGGCGAGCTTCTGCTACTGAACTCTAAAAATATTTCCCTTGTCCTCCAGAGGGAGCACCTGATTGCTAAAACTTGAACTAACTTCCTTTGAAACTTGAACTATTTTTTCCTTGAAACTCGAATTGCTTTCCCTTTGTTCTTGAACTGTCTTCTTTTGACCATTGTTGCCTTCCTTCTGATTTCTGAACTTGAATTTATGTTGGGGGTTTCTGTTGTAACCCTCTGCTTTACTGACTTCAAACTTCAATGTATTCCTCTGTTATACGGGCGGGCCCCCAACTTCAAAACTTAAAATGTAAAGACTGAAATGTATTCCTCTGTTATACGGGCGGGCTCCCGACTTCAAGCTAGAAATGTAAAGACTGAAATGTATTCCTCTGTTATACGGGCGGGCTCCCGACTTCAAAACTTAAAATGTAAAGACTGAAATGATTACCATCTTAGGTGAAAAGTTCATCAGACTAAGATTTTCATCTTAGGTGAAAGTTTCAACGGACTAAGATCTTATCTTTATCTTAGGTGAAAAATTCATCAGACTAAGATTTTCGTCTTAGGTGAAAGTTTCAACGGACTAAGATTTTATCTTTATCTAAGGTGAAAAATTCATCAGACTAAGATTTTCATCTTAGGTGAAAGTTTCAACAGACTAAGATTTTATCTTTATCTTGCGAAAAATTCATCAGACTAAGATTTTCGTCTTAGGTGAAAGTTTCAACAGACTAAGATTTTTATCTTAGGTGAAAGTTTCAACAGACTAAGATTTTATCTGTATATTAGGTAAAAAATTCATCAGACTAAGATTTTCATCTTAGGTGAAAGTTTCAACGGACTAAGATTTTTTCTTTATCTTAGGTGAAAAATTCATCAGACTAAAATTTTCATCTTAGGTGAAAGTTTCAACGGACTACGATTTTTATCTTTATCTTAGGTGAAAAATTTATCAGACTAAGATTTTCATCTTAGGTGAAAGTTTCAACAGACTAAGATTTTATCTAGGAGGAAAATCCATGGTGTGATTTAATGCACAATAGTAAGATAAATAAAGGCAAAGATTTGAGAACTTACCTTTGGCGGCTCTCATTTCCTTTACATTTTCTCATTCATCCTCTTTTTTTTCTTTTAACTTGTGTTATCTTCCTTCTTCAAAGACTGCTTCCCTCAAAATTGGTTTTTTCATTTCCTCTAAAAACTGCTGGGGATAACATTGCCGGGGAATCATTTATTTACCTATCGGGGAATTATTTATTCACCTGCTGGTGATAACACTGTGGGGGAAATCTCTTTTTTTTTTCATAACTACTTCCTTCAAAACTTTTATTTTCTCTCAACACTGCTAGGGATAAAAATTGTTATCAGTTGGGGATAACGCTGTTGAGGATAACATTGCTGGGAGATTTTCATTCCTTCAAAACTAGTGCTTCACTCTTCTGAAAACTGCTGGGGATAACCCTGGCTTTTTGCTTTTTCTGAACACAAGTTTCATCCTTTTGTTTTGCCTGCTGGGGATATAACTTCCTTCTTCCTAAAGTGGGTACCGGACTTCAGGAAAATTTTCGAAATGAAAGAAAAATTTTCTGCCCCAGTTTGATAATCTTCCTTGTAGCATGCCTCTTTGCCATCAATGACATTTTCTGCCCCTGTTTTTCATCAAAGAAAAGTTTGGTCAATTTAAAACGTGGTGGTTGGCTGTGGTACACCTGTTGGGATGGTTTTTTTCTTCTCTTTCCCATGCTCCGCGCTGTCCGACCATCTTGAAACTTGGCTGATACCTTCTGACCTTCTCGAGGATTCCTTATTCACAAATCTCTCACCGTTGTTTTCCACTTTTATCCTCTTATCTGACCCCATATATTTTCCATGACATCCCCTTGAAGATTTTGCAATGTTTTGCTGATAAACCACTTTCTTCGTTCATCCGTGTCACTGAAATACCTTTTCTGCTGGGGATATCCCTCTTCCTTTTGTGGCATAGCTCGGGAACTGGCATTTCCCTGACCTTTGAGTCTCATATGAATTTTCCAAATTAAGTCCATCGCTCTCCGCATTGTTCTTTCTTGATTCGTCCACTGGCCTTGGCCTTTAGGTCTATAACCTTTGATTTCTGCGGGGGATATCCTTCTTGACATTGGTCCATCCTTTTGTCAATCTCATCTTGCTTGGGATATCCTTCTTGACACTGGCTTTGCACTTGTTCCTTCCTGACTTATACCACTTGGATGTACTAGTCAGATCTCATCTTGCATAATTGAACAGTTGATGGCAGATTTTGAAGTCATTTCTCACTTGTTTTGACCAAACAGACTCTGTTGGGGAATTTTTTGATGAAAGGAGAAAGATAAAAGGAACAAAAATAAAAGACAAAAGAAAAAGATGACTCTCTAACAAGAAAAACTATGAAAACCTATCAAACGTGGATACTAACTCTAATGGTCATGACATGCACACGTGGCTTATCCTCCGTCGTTAATCGCCTTTCACAATTTCTATCTGGTGATTTCCATATGATTCTCACCCATATTCGACTTGTAGTGCCCGGAGGTTTTCACTATCAAGCCTCTCTCATTTTGGCTATTCTCTCAACTTACAGTCGCCTCAAGGTGCCCGTGAAGGTTTTCACCAACAAGACTCTCTCGTTTGTATTACTTTTCAGCTGGGGATTGGGGTGTTACCGCTATGATTCTCTCATATTTCTTTTCTGCTGGGGATCAGAGTCTTTTCTGCTGGGGATCAAAGTGTTATGTTCACCGATAAGACTCTCTCATTTGTCGAACTTGGCATCTTTTGAAGACTGGTCAGAAGGTCTTTCTTTGGATCGTAATGTGGGATTTTGGATAGGCTAGAAAGAAATGGTATTTAAAGGCTAAAAAACGCATCAATTTTGGGTTCAAAATTACAACCTTCGGAACTAGATTTATTTACAATAAACACAACCTTTGACCCAGTTTCTTGCTTGGGGATTTTTGATTTTTTGTTACACTATGACCGAGCCATGAGGCGCCTACATATCCTCTTTGAGGAATCAGGTCAAACGTAGTTCCCAATTCCTTGTTGTTCTAGTTTTCCTTTTTTCTTTTCTTCTTCTTCTTTTTTTTTTGTTGTTTTTTGTTTGTTTTCTTTTTTTTTTCTTCCCTGTTTGTGTTTCTAATCTTTGCTACTGATTCCGAAGGAGGGATACGAAAGAAAACAAATAAGGCTCAAAGGTTTAACGAAGGATAAAGTGTTTAGACGGCAGAACAAAATGCCTCTGTCATTCCAATCTTCAAAACATGCCAAGTACGAACAACACAATTAAACAGCACTCGTATCATCTTCAGAGCGTGCTAGACTTACTAGCTATATCAACATATTTGCTTTCTTCATCTATTAAATACAAAGCACCATTTGGGAAACATTATCATGAATGGCCCTCGTCAATTTGGTCAACTTGCTTTTACAGTTTCTTTATGTTTTATCCGCCCCCGGTTCCACATGGTTCGAGCTTCAAATGATCTCAAACTGTTTTTATTTCCGTTAAGTGTCCCAATCATCTCCCAATGGTTTTATGATTAACTTTTGAGGTTAGGCCTAAATTGTGCGCGCATGTCATGTCACTAGAATCGGGGTTGAACAAAAGACACAACAAAAGGATAAAGAACTAAACAAAGAAAATGACTGGAAATAATAAAAGACCAGAAATTGCATTAGACGAACAGTGAAACGGTTCGTATAACAACACAGGCAAAACAAACCAGAGTGCGACCCTGGAATAAACCAAAACGAACCTGGACAAAAGTAAACAAACCACTATGCTAAACAAGCTAGACAAGAATGAAAGGATAAGAGGGTTTTGACTCAAGACAATATCTAGATTAAAACCCTAAGAATAATCCGGACAACAGAAATGACAACAAAATGAACCACCAAAAACTCTACTCCGGCTGACCAAGGAATGGAGTGTCTTCCCAATTACCAAGCACATCATCTTAGCCACTGAGATTTGCATCAATATTGCCAAAACTACTATCTGCTTCAACATCTTCAGCTTTAGTCAATACATCCCCGAGAGGATTCACGTGCTCCCTGTCACTGTCATTGATCACAATCACCCCTTCTTGAATCGTTCTTTCTATTTCTCTTTTAAAATCCCTACAAATTTCCATATTGTGCCCCCGAGCATTGGAGTGGTATTCACACCTTTTACATGGGTCAAAGCTTCTTGCACGTTAGTCCACCTAATTTGGAGGAATGGGTGCAATCATGTCATGTTGTTTTAACTTCCCAAATAAGCTTGCATAGGACTCTCCTATTGGTGTAATATTGTCTTTCAACTTTTGTTACCTTCTATACCCCTAACTTGGATGTGGGTTATAAGGTATTTGGAAATTTTGTGGAAGCTGGTGGAGATTTTGTGATGCTCGTGCTCACTTTCTTGGGTGATTTGATGGCTAGACAACATACTAGGGTGGATCGACGGAGTATGGTGGGTTCTGAGGTGGATAGTAATGCTCAGGGGAGTCATGGAAGATCTGATGAGGCTGCACATACCTTCGAGGTGTTCTTCGCGGACCTCTTCTTGACCCTGATGTCATCATGACTTCTTCATTCCTCTCATTTGTGTTACCAGATTCAATTTGAACAGCCTGAGCTGCAGCATTGAGAGCTGCTTGACTTATGATTCTGCCTGTCTTAAGACCGTTCTCTACCAGTTCTCCCATTTTGATTACTTTCAAGAAGGATTTGCCAACTGCGGACATCATGTTTTGGAAGTAATCTGGCTCTTGAGCCTGAAGGAAGACAATGATTAACTCGTGGTCATCCATGGGTGGCTTAGCTCGAGCTGCTTGCTCCCTCCATTTAAGGACATATTCCCTAAAACTTTCACTTGGTTTCTTCTTCAGGTTTGAAAGGGAAATGCGGTCTGGGGCAGTGTCGATGTTTTATTGGAACTGTTTGACAAAGGCTTGTGCCATGTCGTTCCAGATGTACCAGCGAGATATCTCTTGATCTAGAAACCATTTAGATGCTACTCCCGTAAGGCTTTCCCCAAAGTAAGCTATTGTGAGCACGTGATTTTTGCCCTAAGCAAATTGTTCCAAAATATAGGCAAAAATGATTTTTGAATTTGTGTGGCGATTTGTTGATAATTGTTTGTTTAATAATAACTCATGAAATAAGTAGAAATACTAGAACTTTTTCTAATTTTTGAAAGGAAAACAAAACAAAGAAAATCAAATATCATCCATTTGTATTAATTAGAAAATGCCAAAAAATAAAAATTAATTACTCCTTAATTTTAGAAAAAATCAAAAAATTAAAAGAAAATACAAGGAAGGTACAAGGAAAATAAATAAAAGATAAATTAAATAAAAATA
>MU703855.1:0-27287 GCA_026770625.1 Nicotiana glauca
TAACACATCCATGTGGCAAAAATATATGCCAAGTGTCACCTATGTGGCGTGATGACATGGCAGGTCATCACATAAGTGTCTCATTCATTATCAAAACCAATCCAAATCAACTCTAACACAACCAATACCGATAATGAAGCATAGGGAAACATAAGATGGGGAAAACGGGGCGGCAACTCACGTGACGACGGGCCGGATCGTCACAGATTGTTAGATAACTCATAACCTTAGATCGTTTTCATTGCATTGATAATACAAAAAATTCCTTTTCCTTTGTTTAGAATTCACTATTTGTTTTCATTTTAGTTTAATTCTCTAGCATTATCACTTTTAGGTTTAATTCTAGCTTAAATAATTAGGATAGTCTAATTTAGTCAGTAGTTGATAACACGTCCTCGTATGTATACTAGTGTGTGGGTTTGGCCACAACAATGGATATCAAACAGGGGCGGCTTAAGGTCAAAGCCAACAAAGCATTGGCTTTAGGCCCCTAAATTCTTGGGGCCCCAAAATTTCTTGTATTTAGTTTTATAGCTTTAAATATATTATAGAAAATATTGAAGTTTTTTGAGAAAAAGAGTAAAAATTTGCAGACATTATAATTTATATAAAATGCAGGAGACGAGCATTGCGAAGCTTACTGTGACGAAATGCATATAAAATTTTGGTTTATTGGCAATACATGCTTCCATTTTAATCTAGTCTTCTCAATTCATATTCATACTTATGCTCTTTCTTTTCTTCTTCATAAGTATAAAGTGCATTTAATAATTTGAATTGCATACTCTTTCATTTCAATTTATGTGAGGTAGTTTTTTTAAAATTTGTGATCTAAAATAAGTCATAATTTTTTGTGTGGCTATAATAATCTCACTAAAGTAAAATAAAAGTTTAAAGTTAAATTTTTAATATAGAAAGGCGTCACTTTTTTTTGAAACAAACTAAAAATGAAAAGGCATCATCATAAACTGAGATAGTATATTATTTTCATTTTACACGTATTCAAGCATTGAAGTAAGCAACTTATAACAGTAAACTTCTCTCACAAATTGATTTATTTGGATATGAACTATCACATTATCAACTTTCAATATCAAGTTATATTGTTTCTAACTTTCCATTGCCTTTTCTAATATGAAATTTGTTATTTTTAAAATATATTTCATTTTATAGGCATATATGCTCTTTCTTTTCTTCTTCATAAGTATTTACATATTTTGACAAACAAAAAAGTGCATTTAATAATTTGAATTGCATACTCTTTTGTTTCAATTTATGTGAGGTTGTCTTTTTAAAATTTGTGGTCTAATATAAGTCATAATTTTTTTGTGTCTATAATAATCTCATTAAAGTAAAATAAGAAGTTTAAAGTTAAATTATTTTTTAATATAGAAAGGCGTCAGCTTTTTTGAAACAAACTAAAAATGAAAACGCATCATAAACTGAGATAGTATATTACACGTATTCAAGCATTGTAATAAGCCAATTATAGCAGTAAACTTCTCTCACAAATTGATTTATTTTGATATGAACTATCACATTATCAACTTTCAATATCAAGTTATATCCTTTCTAACTTTCTATTGCCTTTTCTAATATGAAATTTGTTATTTTTTAAAATATATTTAATTTTATAGGCATATATGCCTTTTAATTATAATGTCTCTACTAGAAAATACGAATCATGTGACCAAAAACTAAAAAAAAAAAAAAAGAAAGAAGAGCACGGAAACTTTAATACAATTTCAAAAAAGTGCTCTTGATAATTTTTAACGAGGAGAAAATGTTCTTTTCAAAATTGAAATTAATTAAAATCTTATACAAGACCAACAATGTCTTAAAAAGATAAATTATCTTTATTATTAACTGAAAAAAATAATTATTAGAGGAAATTGATTAAAAAAACTAATTAGTCATTTTTAAAATTCAGAAAAGTAAAATTACAAATAAAATATAAAAAATATTTTTTAAAAAATATTTAAGACCTCTTTTTAAAGCTTGGCTTTGGGCCTCCACTTATATCGAGCCGCCCCTGATATCGAATTGCTTGTTATTTCTTTAAGTTACTCCTAATCACTTTTAAGTAATTCTCTGTGCAAATATTTTTACCTAACAGTACGTAGAACTTGAACTTGCAACAAAATAAACCTTACTACTATTAGATATGGATAGACCCTCTATGCGATAGACATCGTTCAAGCTGCATGTTGGTTTGGTGGTTCAATTTGTAAACGTGGAATTTTATTATTTGTCTGGTGACTACAACCTCGAATATTCAAGAGCAATAATGAACATTCCAGAACTATTGTCTACGTTATTTTTCCAAGTGTCCCCCTCTTCAAACTTTCTCCAGAAAATTGTAGACCTCTCTTTCATAAAAAGATCAGGTCATCTCGTTTCTATATAAATCCCCAATTTATTATTTCCAACATATAGAAAAGAAAGTTCTACTTTTATTACCTTCGAACCCATTAACGACCTTTGATACACAAAATTCTGCATAAAATAGGTAGTGTACTTGTAACGTCCGTACTAGAACAAATCAAAAATGGTGAAGACAACTGTTAGTCTTTTGAGCTTTCTAGTGTTAGCAATGGCTGTAGTATTATTTCTTCCATCACAAACTGAAGCACTAATGCCATACACACGCCCCTTTTGGGACTCAATGTTCCCACCAGAAGACCCTTTCAAGATTCTTGAACAAATCCCACTCACCATCCCAAAAGGGGTCGACTCAATCGCCTTAGCTCGCTCAGATTGGAAGGAAACAGGAACAGAACATGTAATTTCACTCGACATACCAGGGATGAAAAGGGATGATATCAAGATCGAGGTGGAAGAAAACAGGGTGTTGAGAATCAGTGGGGAGAGGAAAATAATAGAGGAAGAAGTTGAAGGAGAAAAGTGGCACAGAGCTGAGAGGACTTCTGGAAAATTCTGGAGACAGTTTAGGTTACCTGGGAATGCAGATTTGGAACACATAAAGGCTCATTTGGAAAATGGTGTCTTGAAGATTACTGTGCCAAAGTTGGCTGAAGAGACGAAGAAGCAGACTAAGGTGATTAATATTGCTGAGGAAGGTAGTTCTGCTGGTGGTGAGGATATTAAAGCTACCAAAGCTGAGATGTAAATTACCAAGTATAAACCACTTTCTGTTAGCCAGTCTAATGTTTGTATTGTTTATCATCTCAGTTGCGTTTTTGTGTTTTTGTGTTGTGAACTTCTAATAAAGTTCTCAGAAGTAAGTAATTAGGTGTTTGATTTTGATTACCTAAATCCACTCGGATTTATCACATTTGTGTTCTTTTTTAATTCTTCAATCTATATATTATTGCAAGTGAAATTCTATATATGTAGCATGTGTATCTTGAATATGTTTGACTAGGCATAGTTTTTAAGAAAAAAAATAAAATTTTTGGAATTTGTAGTGCTAAATAAATTAAAAGAGGTTAAGATTTTAATTATAAGTTTAAATTAAATTATTGGATCCCTAACGTGCTGTTATCAATATAGAAATAGAAGGCCAATGGAACCTTGATAAACTGATCAAGAACAAACTGCGAGTTGATGATACGTCGTGTGAATCCTGTGGCGCCGAAAATGGTGCAGTATATGCTTATGCCCTGCTTCAGCATCGTATCTATTTTCTATTTTATGCTATACAAAAATGACCACTGAGCTAGATGATTTACTCGGAAAACAAAAAATGTAGCGTTGGGTGTGAAATTTTTTTTTTTTACATTGATAGCTGAAAAAATTGGAAGTTTACATATATCACGATACTATTTCCAAATCCGATCGTGATAGCGCCTCTTGTGAAGACAAAGTCTTCGTCTCTTTAATAATTATTAAATATAAATGAATGGATAAATATGACTTAATGACATTAATAACTGATATTTACAACCCAATACAGCCCGACCGACATCTAAGGAAATTTGAACACAATTACAGGGCCAATAATATACAAAATAAGATTTAGAATCAAAAGTCGAAGTTCGATGCCGCGAACGCCGGCGGTCACCTTGCTCAGCTACGATAGCAAAATTCTCAATCAGCTCGACCCGCTATCGGGTAACAATTTCCTGCAACTGCACGCGAGGTGCAGGAAATAAAGTGAGTATTCCAACTCAATGAGTAATAAAAATAAATAATAACTGAACAGCAAGAAATCACGTAAGGCACTCCATCATGCTATATAGAATAGTGCAACCCTTTGAGAAAACAGTAAAACCGTGAAATCCTTTAGAAAATACTTGGACTCAGTTAAAACCTCTTCTCATAATATCTTTTTCAACAGTTAAGCAAATGAATGCAAAATCAGATAGTGCAAATCAGCACATAATTCAGCCCCTCGGGCACAACACTCCACTAACAATTAACACCAGGGTATCTGGTAAATAGTGCAAGAAGTAACATGGATGCCAATAAAATGAGAGTGCTGAATGTCATGATACGTAGTATAAACAGGAACCAATGCATGAATGCAATGCAATGCATATGACCGCTGCGGCGCGCATCCCGATCCATTTGGGTACCCGCGCTCACTGTGGGGGTTCAGACTCCGGAAGGGCTCCTACAGCCCAAGCGCAATATCAGTGTAACACCGCTGCAGCGTGCAGCCCTAGCCATCCATATATCCAGAAATCACCATAACACTGATACGGCGTGCAGCATGATCCATGCTCAGTCCAGAAATGCACATAAGCCACTTGGGCACTATTAAAATCATAATTCTCAGCTCAAAACGTTAATAAAATATTATTTAAGTTTTCAAATCTTAGAAAAAATAGCTGAGTTTGCAAAACAGTATTAAAAACCCTGGACCGAGATCAAATAATATGTAAAGTAATGCGAAAACAGTGATATCAATCCCTGAAGGATTCACATAGTTGGCACGAAGCCCAAACATGACAATCAGCCCAATATTATAATGATAACAAGTAGTTTCAGTCAAATACGTAGCAAAAATAGACAATCGGGATGGACCAAGTCACAATCCCCAACGGTGATCTACCCCACGCTCATATTCGGCGTGCAAGTCACCTCAATACAGCACTATGATGTGCAAATTCGGGGTTTCAAACCCTTTCATTTACAAGTATTACTCACCTCGAACCGGTGAAAACTTTAGCTCGCGACGCCTTTGCCCCTCAAATCGGCCTCCACGCACGTCGAATCTATCTAAAATCAAAGCGAATACATCACAATATGCAAATGGGACACTACCCAATCAAAAACAATCAAAAAAATAGCAGAAATCTCAAAACTAGCAAAACCCGAGCTCCGGGCCCACTTCTCGAAAAATTACAAAACTCACATTACCGGATTTCTCGTCTTGCCACGAGTTCATACATACCAAGAACTCCCAAATTCGAGCTCAATTGATCTATCAAATCCCAATTTGAAATATCAAAAACTCAAGTCCAAGTTCATCAATTTTAGGCTTAATTTCCATAAATTTCTAGACGAATTTCACAATATAATCGAGTTTTAAGTTCAAAAATCTTACCTCTAGTCGATTCTCCTTGAATCCCTCTTCATTTTCCTTCGAAAAGCTCCCAAAAAGTCCAATAATGGAGGAAAAATGACCCAAAATCGCGGATGAAATGTTTATAAACTCACTGCCCAGCTCCAGCATTTCCTTCTACGCGAACGCGGTCAAATCCACGCGTTCGCGATGCACAAATTTTTCTTGACCAAAATAACCCCTACGCGATCAATATACCATCACTGTGAACCCGAAGCACCACTGACCGACCTTCCGCGATCGCGAACCAAATAACGCGAACGCGGAGAGCATTAACTGACCTGCCAAATTCCTTAAACGCGAACACGACATAGCCTGTACGAACGTGAAGCACAGACCTCTTGCCTTCCGCGAACGCGGACCCATGAACGCGAACGCGTAGACAAATCACCAGCCTCCCAAAAATCTTCTATGCGATCGCGACACCACACCCGCGATCGCGAAGCACAAATACTCTGCAACATCAAGACAACAAAATCTACAACTCAAAATGCCAAGATTGGTCCGATCGACCATCCGAAACTCACCCGAGGCCCCCGGGACCTCAACTAAAAGCACCAACGCATCCTAAAACCTCATTCAAACTTACTCCAATCATCAAAACACATCTAAAAACATTAAAATCATAAATTCTCATCGGATTTAAGCCTAAGTTCTTTAAAAACTTCTGAAACACGCATTCGATCGAAAACCCAACCAAACGACGTCCGAGTGACCTGAAATTTTGCACACACATCACAAATCACATATCGATGCTATTGCAACTCTTGGAATTCCATTCCGACCCTCGAATCAAAGTCTCACCTAACAACCAGAATTCACCAATTCAAGCCTAATTCTACACCGGACCTCCAAAATCAATTCCGATCGCACTCCTAAGTCACAAATCAACTCCCGAATCCATCCGAATCACCGAAAATTCCATCTGAGCCCTCTAACTCATAATTCAACATTCGGTTGACTTTTCCAAACCAAGCCTTCCTTAAAGAGCAATCCAAATCAACTCTCACACACCACAAATCGATAACGAAACATGAGGAAGCAATAAACGAGGAAAATGGAGCAGTAACGCATGAGATGACGAGTTGGGTTGTCACATCCTCCCCAACTTAAACAAACGCTCATCCTCGAGAGTACTCAGAGTTGTCCTAAAAGCCTACCAATAGCTGAATAACCTTACCAAGCACATACCCGGGGTGATCCCACGTCACCCTATCTCGCATAGGTCCGATAAAACAACATAGCTGAAATCTCACAACCCATCTAGACCATGACCTGTAGAACCACATTGCACTTGCTGAAATTACACACAAGACCAGAACCTCACATTTATACTCAGAATAAGTCCGAACCAGCTGTAATAACACATACCTGCAACCTCAGGTGAAATCATATGATATACCATATAATTCAAGCACTAGAAATGGTAGCCTCTATTCACAGAAGTTGCCCACAATAACCACATACCGATAGAAAACCTTTTATTAGCTAAAGTCTTATTTCAATACTTTTATATGCTGCCAACAACAAATGAAACACGCGATAAACCGTAACCATTTCTCAGATCAACCATTCATGAAGCCACTTCCGTTTTGACTAATACCACAACAAATGCCGAGCCGAACTCCAATTTTATCCTCCCAACAAGTGAAATCAAATTTGTTCGTATTCATTAATGACTCCAACGATCACCTCGAATCCAACGCACCACTTTGGTAATATGTCACTTCAATACAGGCCTAAGCCACAACTTGCTGAATACACGCACCAATAAGAAGCGGTCTGAACATACACAAATCATGGCAAATGACTCCAACGAAGGAGCTGTAACTCAAGTTCATCAATACCATCACAACACAAGGCTGAGACCCCGTCGCACATCATAGAAATAGAATACCTGAAGCTACCCCGAAAGGTCATACACCCCCGTGGCCTCGCCACAATGCGCGATCCTATCCAAACACTATTACACCTGAAGCACCTCAAGTCACTATGCTCAAATCAACAACCACGCACAATTGATGTCTGAAACCAAAGCAATTCATTACACTTACGGTGAAACAAATAACATACGATACGCAACCGGATAGATCAGAACCAATACTCCATTTACGAAGAAACACTCAATTACTCTTCCCGTTCGACTTCCTCTATAAATCCTCGATAGAAACACACCACATACGTCCATAAGCAACAAATCATAACGTCTCGCAACGCTGAAAAGTAACTCATAGCTCTCCTCAGATCACTAGCAATCTCCATGATGACCGAATCAACCTACCCCTCAGAAACACATATCAGGGCCAACCAAGCCAACTCAAGCTAGACACATATCATTATCAGCTTACCAACAAACTCACCACCAAGAAAGCCTGAAGTTTCTCCTTCCACTACTATAACTCCTGCTGGAGCTGTACGATACGGTGCACGGCACCAAATAAATACCGAGATCCACAATCTCGCTCGGCTACATGCCCGGCCATAAGAAACACATCCGAAAAAGTCCCTCAACACCGAAACTGAATCAAGGGTAGAAACCTCTACACTGACATCCATCACGAAGGCCCTATTAAGAAAAGCAATCCTTCCCAACCGTCCGCTGCATCTTTGAAATATATCCACTCTGCAAGAACATAATCCAATGCACCTCACCACTAAAACCGTGGCATTTCCGGTATAGCCCGTAGCACAATAGTCTAGAATAACCCAACACTAAGACAACCAGCCTACAATCCAATATCATATCCAAAATCTAGCATACCAAGCAAAGAAAGATCCACCCGGGCCTCCAAATCCCAATAGCCGCTAACGGTACCAAATACACTTAATCCACAACCACTACATAGTCTGTACCTAAGAACTCCCAGTCTCCAACTCCATATAGCACACGAATCACTGTACCTGATCCCAAATTCCACAGCATGAATACATATTACATCTCAAGTACCCAATAATTCCACGAAAGATATTCTAAAATTCCCCCTGTGCCATCAAACACACTCGGATATCAGCAGTCGATCTAGCAAGAAAGCACCGTAATACTAACGTAGTATCATCAGTCTATTTGCATTACCCTTTTTCTGAGACATATACCCCCGTCGAATCACTGTGATTGGCAATACCCCTTTCCTTAATCATCTGAAGATCGATCCTTTAATCACCTGCAGCTGTCTGTGCTTCTTAAGAATTTAATGACTTTCTTTTATGAACTGAACCGTAACCTTACACACACAAATCCCAGTTCACCATAACATATCGCACATACCATACCACACTAGTATAACATGAGAACTCCATCTCCCTTCCTAACCACAAACACCTACGTACTCCATTAGTCAAGAACTCTCCATCAATCCCATCTAGAAGAGAAATCATTACACATTCCATGCTTCGCATGCCCATAGGCAATATATACGTCTCTAAACCGCGGTAAAACTCATCAAGAACTCTCTCTCCCAATTCCATTGCAAAAGCTAAACTGCCAGGACTGAACCCTTCTACCCGAACCAAGCTAAGCAAGCTGTCAGAAATCAAGAGCCTTGCTGCACGAAACCTGAATAGGCTCATTACCTAAAACACATACGACGAATTAATCATATCCATACCATACCGATTCTCTGCTATCAAGCTACTCCATCTACTTAATTTCCCTTATGATTCATCATCAACTTGATATTTCCTCTTGCTGTAGCACCACAATGCCTCAACCCAGGCTCACTACATGAGACCCAAGCATAAGACCACACTGTCTAAGACCCATAAGCCACTGAATACTCTCTCAAATGTTCTTAGAAATACCACATTCCAGAATACTCTACTTGGAGAACTTCCTACGAATCTGAATTCGCTTCCTTTACTTTCCAGGTACCGACACATAGGATCCCATAATCACATAAAAATACCACAAGTCTTGACCTTTTCGAAGAAGATACAGTCTCTGACTACATACACAACCTTAAGACACCTGATGGTTACACGTAGAATATTGAACGCAATAAAACCATTCTCAGGAGTCATCCACTCTTATTCAAACTGCAATTGACCTAGCTTAACGAACAGAATCACCCATGCCTTATAGCACTCTGACACTGTAGAACATGATCTCATACCAATACAAACAACCATCTTCCTTCTCTATACACTAAGCATTCTTTATCAACAACAACTCAAGACATCCTAGTATTTTGTCACATTTACGAAGCACCATATAACCTTTGTCAAAATTTTGCTTCACTCGTGCCATCCTCGGTTCAATTTCCCCACCAGAACTAATCCGCCAGCATATCTCAAAACGGAACCAACATAGCACATAACCGTGCAATCAGCTAATCAACAGCAGCCTCCCCAACTTGGCTCGAAGACATACATCAGGACACACTCAATAACCCATAATACTTTTACTCTAATGATGCCACAATATCATGGTTAATTTGAACTCAAAACATCTACTAGTTGTGAAAACACAGATCATCATTTACTGTAATCCTCTACAAATCTCACATTTACCCCCACATCAGTTGAGTCCACTCTCTTAAGCGACCCGAATTCTCAAATTTCCAACATGTACCCTTCAATTACACATGAGATTTCTAACGTACACATAAGGATCATACCACTTAAGAACACTTCGCAGGAGATAACCCACCTGCTTCGCCTCAATTTAACATTTCTGCATACCTTCCACCGTCATATACATTATGCAGTCATTTATTCTTCCTGGGTCTGTACTCATACCGCCACATGTAATGCACTACACTCCCCAACTAGGAGAAACAAAAATATTCTTCACGCGCCCATAATTCGGGCTATACATCAAGTCACAATAGGAATGGAACACTTAATAGTTCATTTATTATCCAGTAGACTTCTTCATCACTACCAAGTCATATAGATACACCCAACAGTACTAACATACTCATCACATGGATATCCAACCGCCATTCCGGCTAATAAGGATAATACCGAATATACAAGTTCAAAACACTTACTCACCAAAACAGCACCTCGGTGCTCAAGCCATACGTAAAAATCCGGCTTCAAGTCCTCCAGACTGGCCCAACATACTCACGAAGATCACATCTCTCCCCTCGATCGGGGAATCACAAGCATCAAGGCACATACAATATCGAGCGCTCACGTGCGCATACAGACGTGTGGAAGGAATTTGAAGAGTTATATTCCAAGCTGAATCAAGTACGCACGATAAGAATTCCAAGAAGGTGAAGTTTTTCCTAAAGGTTCTGCAGCCTCTCGAGGATAAATACAGATGTCGTCGTACTGATCCGCGAGACTCTACTAAACCTGCTCATGTCTCGTGAGACCTAGTAACCTAGGCTCTGATTCCAGGTTGTCACGACCCCATTTCCAAACCCGGTCGTGATGGCGCCTCTCGTGAAGACAAGACCAGCCAACTAACCCAATTCGTTTCTTTAACAATTATTAAACATAAATGAATGGATAAATACGACTTAATGGCATTAATAACTATATTTACAACCCAACACAGCCCGACTGGGGTGTCACAAGTCACGAGCATCTAAGAAAATTTGAACACAACTACAAAGCCAATAATATACAAAAAAAGATTTAGAATCAAAAGGCGAAGTCCGGTGCCGTGAATGCCGGTGGTCACCTTGCTCAGCTACGATAGTAAAATCCTCAATCAGCTCGACCCGCTACCGGGTAACAATTTCCTGCAACTGCATGCGAGGGCAGGGAGTAAAGTGAGTACTCCAACTCAGTGAGTAATAAAAGTAAATAATAACTGAGCAGCAAGAAATCACGTAAGGTACTCCATCATGCTATATAGAATAGTGCAACCCTTTGAGAAAACAGTAAAATCGTGAAATCCTTTAGAAAATACTTGGTCTCAGTTAAAACCTCTTATGATAATATCTTTTTCAACAGTTAAGCAAATGAGTGCGAAATCAGATAGTGGAAATCAACACATAAGTCAGCCCCTCGAGCATAGCACTCCACTAACAATTAACACCAGGGTATCTGGTTAACAATGCAAGAAGTAACATGGATGCCAATGAAATAAGAGTGCTGAATGCCATGACACGTAGTACAAACATGAACTAATTCATGAATGCAATGCAATGTATATGACCGCTGCGGCGCACAGACCGATCCATTTGGTTACCCGCGCTCACTATGGGGGTTTAGACTGCGGAGGGGCTCCTACAGTCCAAGCGCAATATCAATATAACACCGCTGTGGCGTGCAGCCCCAGCCATCCATATCTCCAGAAATCACCATAACAATGCTACCGCGTGCAGCCCGATCCATGCTCAGTCCAGAAATGCACATAAGCCACTTGGGCACTATTAAAATTATCATAGTTCTCAGTTCAAAACGTCAATAAAATGTTGTTTAAGTTTTCAAATCTTAGAAAAAATAGCTGAGTTTGCAAAACAGTATTAAAAACCCAGGATCGAGATCAAATAATATGCAAAGTAATGCGAAAATAGTGATATCAATCCCTGAAGGATTCACATAGTTGGCACGAAGCCCAAACATGGCAATCAGCCCAATATTATAATGATAACAAGTAGTTTCAGTCAAATACGCGGCAAAAATCGACAACCGGGGCGGACCAAGTCACAATCCCCAATGGTGCTCTACCCCACACTCATATTCGGTGTGCAAGTCACCTATATACAACACTATGATATGCAAATCCGGGGTTACAAACCCTCAGGATATCATTTACAAGTATTACTCACCTCGAACAGGTGAAAACTCTAGCTCGCGACGCCTTTGCCCCTCAAATCAGCCTCCACGCGCGTCGAATCTATCCAAAATCAAAGCGAATACATCACAATATGCAAATGGGACACTACCCAATCGAAAGCAATAAAAAAATAGCAAAAATCTCGAAACTAGCAAAACCCGAGCCCCAGGCCCACTTCTCAAAAAATTACAAAACTTACATTACCGGATTCCTCGTCCCGCCACGAGTTTATACATACCAAGAACTCTCAAATCTGAGCTCAATTGACCTATCAAATCCCAATTTGAAATATCAAAAACTCAAGCCCTAGTTTATCAATTTTAGGCTTACTTTCCATGAATTTCTAGACCAATTTCACAATATAATCGAGTTTTAAGTTCAAAAATCTTACCTCCAATCGATCCTCCTTGAATCCCTCTTAATTTTACTTCGAAAAGCTCCCAAAAAGTCCAATAATAGAGGAAAAATGACCCAAAATCGCGGATGAAATGTTTATAAACTCACTGCCCAGCTCCAGCATTTCCTTCTAAGCGAACGCGGTCAAATCCACGCGTTCGCGATGCACAAATTTTCCTTGACCAAAATAGCCCCTACGCGATCGCGATACCATCACTGCGAATGGGAAGCACCACTGACCAACCCTCCGCGGTCGCGAACCAAATAACGCGAACTCGGAGAGCATTAACTGACCTGCCAAATTCCTTAAACGCAAACACGACATAGCCTGTGCGAACGCGAAGCACAGACCTCTTGCCTTCCGCGAACGTGGACCCATGAATGCGAACGCGTAGAGCAAATCACCTGCCTCCGAAAAATCTTCTATGCGATCGCGACACCACACCCGCAATTGCGAAGCACAAATACTCTGCAACATCAAGACAGCAAAATCTGCAACTCAAAATGCCAAGATTGATTCGATCGACCATCCAAAACTCACCCGAGGCCCCTGGGACCTCAACCAAAAGCGCCAACGCATCCTAAAACCTCATTCAAACTTGTTCCAATCTTCAAAACATATCTAACAACACTAAAATCATAAATTCTCATCGGATTCAAGCCTAAGTTTTTTAAAAACTTCTGAAACACGCATTCGATCGAAAACCCAACCAAACGATGTTTGAATGACTTGAAATTTTGCACACACATCACAAATCACATATCGAAGCTACAACAACTCTCGGAATTCCATTCTGACCCTCGAATCAAAATCTCACCTAACAATCGGAATTCGCCAATTCAAGCCTAATTCTACACCGGACCTCCAAAATCAATTCCGATCGCACTCCTAAGTCACAAATCTCCTCCCGAAGCTAATCAAATCTCCAAAAATCCCATCCGAGCCCTCTAACTCATAATTCAACATTCAATTGACTTTTCCAAACCAAGCCTTCCTTAAAGAGACTAAGTGTCTCACTTCTTATTAAAATCAATCCAAATCAACTTTCACACACCCCAAATCGATAACGAAACATGAGGAAGCAATAAACAGGGAAAACAGAGCAGTAACACATGAGACGACAGGTCGGGTCATCACAACATATAAGGTGTAGGGGAAGAAATTCAAAAATAACCAGATTTATAAGTGGTCGTTCAAAAGTAATCGAAATTTAACCACTTTTCATTAGGAGTGGGCATATTTTGGTCAGAACCGAATAAACCGATTGGTGAAGACACTTTTATTTCGGTCTCGGTTATTCTGTTTGTTTTGTCGGTTTTGGTTAAAATTTTTAAAATTTCAGTTTTTCGGTTCGGTTTTTGGTTATTAAGTAATTTAGTTCAGTTAACTGAAAAATCAAAATATTAGCATATAGGTTCTTTAAGTTATATATAGGCTAAGCCCATAGATAATAAATTTATACTATTATGTCCAATCAATCAAAGACTCAACCCAATTAAGTAAGTCCATCAACTTCCCAATCTTAAAGATTTTCACTCTATTAAAACTTCCATAGCATATATGATAGATACCGGGAGGATTTCACACAGAGCTGTAATTTACACTATGTTTGAATTTTATGATCTATATTAGTGTGCAAAGTTTAGTCTATTTTTTTATAAACATAATATTTCCAACAATTTCGAAGATTTGGGAAAAAACAACGAATTAGCCTGTTTCTGTTACTACTTTTACAAAATCGGAAATCGAACCGAAATTAGAAAAATCAAACTGAACCAAACTTATTTCAGTTCGGTTTCGGTTACTACTTTTACAAAATCGAAAACCGAATAATCGAACCGAATTTCTTCAAACCGAACCGAACCGACCGAATTTCTTCAAACCGAACCGAACCGACCAAACGCCCACCCCTACTTTTCATATAAAGATAAATCTGAGCGAAAATATTTTATACCGGTCCAGTATAATATGCTGGAAGTTTCATACACAAGTGTTCGAATCTCCAGTATATTACGCTAGAACTTTCCGTGTGTTGGAGTTCCAGCATAATATGCTGGAAGTTCATACACATGTGCACTGAACTCTAGTATGTTATGCTGAATCGGTCTCTGTTGCAGCAAAATAGTAGCTATTTATTATTGATTTGGTAAACGCTGGTTATTTTCGAATGACCAGTCCGAAAACTGGCTAGACCGTGCTATTTTAACGGTGTAGGAATCCCTTAATAGTATGAGGTCTTTTGGGGAAAACCGTGTGTGCTTGGTCCAAAGCGGATAATATCACACTATATTAAGAATGTATTTGGGCTAGTTTAGCCCAACGTGTAGTAATTCTATCACATACAAGATCTCTATTTTTATTTGGAAAGAGACAGATTTCTAGTCGTAAAAAAGGCAAATCCTCAACCGCCAAATGACTAGGAATAAAAACCCTCATACATTATTAGAGAAAATTACGAGCTAGTTCCAAAATAATCCTGCTCAAAAGCCACTGAGAACCTCTCTTATACACATAGCAAAAAGTGGATTAGTTTTACTATATCCTCCATCAATCATTAGGTTCAATCCACTTACATACTTAGACTCATCACTTGCCAAATAAACTGCAGCTGCTGCAACATCCTCAACCTCTAACTTTGCTTCCTTCAGATTAGCCGATTTCATAACTGCCTCATCCACCTTACTCTGATCAATTCCCCCAACAAATTTAGACACCATTGGAGTAGCTACTACAGATGGTGTAATGCAATTTACTCTTATCCCATATTGTCCCAATTCGGCACACAAATTGTTGGTTAATCCAATTACAGCGTGCTTAGATGAAGCGTAAGTGTGCGGTGACATCCCTGCTACGACGGCTGTCACACTCGCGGTGAAGAGAATGCAGCCCGTTTTGGCTGGGATCATCACGCGGGCTGCATGTTTAGCGCCAAGGAAGGCGCCAAACACATTGATATCGAATACTTTTTTCAAGTTTTCGTAGTCTGTGGTTGTTATTCTTGGATCAATGCTTCCCGTTATGCCTGCATTGTTGTACATGATGTCGAGCTTACCATATTTTGAGACTGCAAAATCTATTGCCTTCTCGACTTGGATTTCGTTGGTAACATCGCAATGGACGTACGATATGTGGTCTGGGCCGATTTCGTTGCAGAGTGAATGGCCAAGATCGTCTTGAACATCAAGAATTACAACCTTTGCTCCATTTTTGACGAAAAACTTAGCCGTGGTAGCACCAATTCCACTTGCACCTCCAGTGATGACTGCTACTTTACCTTCTAGTCTGCAATGTTAAAATGGCAAAACCAAATAAGAAAAGAAAAGGAAAAAACAGAAGGAAAAGAGATTGAACTTTATAATATGACATGATATTTGTGTGGCTATAACTCTATAAAACTTTTAAAATTTGTGATCTTAAATACTATGACATAACAATTGTATTACTATAAAAACTTACCATTATGGGTAAAATGAGACATTGAAGTTAAATTATTTTCAAATATTTAAAAATATCATTCTTTTTGAAAAAGACTAATAAGAAAATAATATCATTCCTTTTGCAAACAAGGGGCCGAGGGAGTAGTTATTTAAATCATGTTTTTTTTTCACAGACGGGGCTGGAAAGAAGAATAATTAAAAGAAATAATTGAGCAAGGTGATCACTGAATACCTTTTGGCTGATGTAGTGGCTGAACTGTTTTTGCTGGTCATCTTTGATGACAAGATTCAAGAAATAATGACTTCACAAGTTGTTCTCTGAATCTCTGCGATGTGTTGAGTTCTATTGTCCAGTTTCTTACTTGGTTAAGCTTTATAGTCGTACATGGCCATACCATTTCCAGAATGAAGAAAATTTAAATATTAAATTAAAAAATGCAAAGAAATCTTTGCAAATGGGTTGGAATATGAGAGAGCAGTAGTTTTAATTTGACTGTGAAATGAAAGTCACAATTGGTCTTTCTTGGCTGCTAGATATATTTTCTTTTTCAAGTAGGGTTCTCTTCTTTCTTTAATTATTGGTCTCTAATTTTAGAATGTAGAAAATTGTAGCACATCAGCTTTAAAGTCAATAAGATTGAGCGCTGATGATTATTTACTTACTTGTCGGCTTGAACTAATGTTCTTTTGAAATTAAGGACATATTATACTCTTGTGGCTTTGATTGACTTCGACACTCAGATTAATGCTACATCTAGATTAGCTGCACTTGGTTAAACTTTGAGTTGGGTGATAATTCGAATGACATTTATTTAATTTTGAACAAATCCTTAATAAAATTCTTCTTAGTGACTACAGAGTAGTGTCAAGGGCCTCTATTCAACCAAATCTCCTGTTTCTTCCGCTTTGTACATTGAACCACTACATCATTTACCTAATCTCTTTGTTGTTCGGTTTTTCGTCACTGTTGAAGGTATGCTTTATTAAGTTTCGCATGACACATGATTATTTTAATCCTAACACGTACTTCGAAAATAAGTGTGCGTTTTGTGCACAACAAGTTGCTGCATGGAAGTGGCAAGAATTGGATCACATACTTATGCTGCATCAGTTGCAGGGAAGGGGTGTGCATTCGAATCGATTATTTGTTATCGAAATTGAAATCGAAAAAATCAAAACCTTATTGAAATGATAACGATAAGCATATGTACAAATCGATAATCGATAAGTAATTATCGATAAGGGTCAAAATCGAATCGATAAATCGAATGCACACCCCTAGTAGGGATGTGCATGCAAGAATTTGGCCACTGAGCTAGGACTACACCCTTTTCTATATTGTCAAGTAAAGTCACTACTAAAAAATCTTGTTTTAGCGACGAACAAATTCTATAGCTAAATAGAAGTCTCTAATCTCATTTAGCAATAGATTAGCGATAGATTATCAAAAAATTCTGTTAGCTACACTGGTGGTTTAGCGGCCGATTAGCGACGACGTTCTTAGCTAATTTCAGTTTTTTTCTAGTAAGTTATTAAGAAAATGGAAGCACGATATGAAGCATTGATGGGCGCAGTAGGAAATTTGAAGGGGATTCCTCATAACACAGAAGACGGGGCAATTGCTACCGCATATCTAGCTAGTGATGAAGGAAAGTACTTAAGTGGACATAACCTTGTCATTGATGGAGGGTTTAGGCCTTATTTTTTTTTTTTTTTAAAGATCAAGACGTCTGAATCTGAATACACATCTGAATATTAAGATGTATATTAAGATTAAGATATTTGAATCTGAATACACATCTGAATATATTAAGATCTGAATAAAAATAATTAAGACTATTTGATCTTTAACATCTGAATGTATAAAATTTATCTTTATTTGAAAATTAATAAACATAAAATTTAAATGAAATACTAACTAATATAATATTATATCAATAAAATATATAGTTTTTAAAAATACGATAGTCGTTGGTGATTATGGCTAACGGGTGAATGTCGACTAGAGACGGTGGTTGGTGGTAGTTTTGGTTGATGATGGGGGTTCATGCTAGTAGCTAGTAGTGATGGGTAGTGATGGCGATTATTATTAAAGATGGTGGTGGTGGGTGGTGATAGTTAATAATAGCGGGTGGTGGTAGTAGTTGTGACTGAGGAAGGTGGTGGGTGGGTGATGGTAGGTTATAATGATGGGTAGTGCCGGCTGTGGTTGTTGATGGTGATGGGGTGGTCAGTTGTGGTAGTTGAGGTGGATGAGTGTTGATTGTGGGTGAGAATGATATATGGTGGTCGGAGTGGTGGGGATAATGGGTGGTGATGGTCGATAATGGTGGCGGCAATGATTGAGGATGATGGTGGCGTCGTGGTGGGGGTGGTGGCGGCATAGTGGTAGTTGATAATGGTAGGCGGTGCTGACAGTTAATAATGAATATATGATAGCTTCTTTATGAAATTAAGTCTCTGTTATAGATCTTAATCATATAAGTGATTGTGACGTAAAAAACAACCACACTTAATGATTAAGATCTGAATAATTACGATTTAGACTTAAAAAAAAAACACTTAATGCTGAGATCTGAATGATTAAGATTCAGACCTCCATTAACTACAAACAAATGAGGCCTTAGTGTTGTTAACCCAAGCTTTCTGAATATTACAGGACAATATCAACGAGTGTTAATCAAAAATCTAATATATACTGTATTAAAAGCACGAAGGTACTTAGAGATATATCGTTCGTCTTTTTCACCCTTTAAAATAGAGTTCATACTGAATAAAATATAGTATTTAGAATTTTAAAATCAACTAAATTTTATTTATTATAGTAGGAAATCTCAATATTTAGGATATTTAAATAAACTAAAGTTTCCTTTTATAAATGAAAATCCTAATATTTAGGACCAAATATAACAACTAATTTTGAAGTTGAACTACCTTTTAGGAATTCAAATTTCAATTTTTTTAATATCTCACCACTAAACATTAGATTTGTATTCAAGATGCTAAAGTCAAAAATAAAGGATTGCTACTACTTTTAAATTTTGAAGAAAACATCTATTGATTATTCTAAAAGTAAAGTTAGACGAGGAAGTAGAGTTAAAATAAACCAATGTGACAAATAATATGAAGAATTAATTTCTACTCCTTTTGTTTATTTATCGTAATTTCTAAAAATAGATATTTTAAACTATTTGTTATTTTAGAAGTTCAAGATACAATTAATTATTTTTTTCCATTTTACCCTTAGTAGTAATTATTCTTAAAGATGGAGATATCATATAAATAAAGTAAATGTTCAATGACCAGAGATTATATTAAAAACATGAATAAGGGTAAATAGTTGTAACGACCCGGCCGATCGTTTTAAGAATTAATGCCCCGATCCCCTATTCATTGCATTCCTTATTTTTGTTTCTGCTATTGTGAGTTGCCAGGAGGATTCGTTTTGTGTTTCGGAGTGTTTTGGGACACTTAGTCCCTAAATGAGAGTTTTAGCTTTAGAATTAGGACCGTAGCCGGAGAAGTGTGAAGACGGCCTCGGAATGGAATTCCGTTGGTGTCGCGCCCCCTTTTTTCCTCCTCGCAAGAACGTCCGTATTTCGATATTTCATGGGGGAATAACTCTTTTCCTTTTGGGAATTGGGTATTTGAAGAGTTGCCACCTAACGAATTATGGTGTGTTAGGGCACCTTGAGCAATTAACTCATGGACTAGTTTGCATTACCAGAGATATAGGGTAAGAACTCGAAATAACCTTGAGGCGAAGGTGTTAGGCACCCCTCACGGTCCAAAACGGTGGGTCTCGGCCTAACTTATACTCATGTGAATTAGTCATTTTAACAGATAAACAGTTTTACCACGTATTAGCAAGTAAAGACATGTTTTGACATTCTAAGCACATGTATGATTCAAGTAATAAAACAAGGGAAAAGGTTTGAACAAGTTGCACATATATAAATAAAAGTAAGTTCATTTAAACAACGGGAATTGGAAAAAAGGTCCTAGGTTGGTTAGTTTACAAGATCATACCCACACAATGCCCGGTAATCACTCCTCGATGAGGGGCTACACGTGGCATTTGCACATAGTTATCATATCCTTACTACCCTATTCCCCCTTTTGGTCATAGCCTAAAGCGTTCTAGCAACCTTGAAAGATATCCTAGGCGTGTATTACCCGTCCCTTCCTTGTGGTCATGGAGGTATTTAGGTCCTCTAATTTGGGTAGTTCTAGACCATCCTAAGGTGTTTAAAGGAGAAAAGTCTAAGCGTCAACCAAAATAAGTAGGACTACATTTAAAGGGGAAATAATTAAAGGCTCACATTTTACCTCCGCAAGCAGAAACAAATAAATGCATGTCTCAAACAACCGTTTAAGAGAAAAACCTTAGAACATGATGTCTAGGTGAGCTGAGAGTATACAGTATTAAATTAGGACCAAAGTGCCAAAGACCCATTCAACTTGCCTACTGACTTTAGACCTGTTGAATATGAGCAATCAAGGATAACAGAACATAATTTTACAGTTGAAGAATTTTAATCGCCCTATAGGCTTTCCTAGGCGTATAACAGTGATGTCCTATGCATATGATATCTATCATTGAACATGGATGCAGTAGAATTGTAAACAGTTTCAAACGGGTGATTTGAACCCTATAAGCATGCTTTCTACTGACATTGATTGAGAAACGAGTAGGTTAGTTAATCTGATTCAGAACTTCCAGGCGTGACTTAAAGTCAGGCCGATTTTAGACACTATAGGCATGATTTGTAGTAAAGCCAGTTTTAATCCTATAGACATGATTTCTAAGGAGATGAATTTGAGTACATACTGTAATGGAAACTGAACTTCAATCACTTTATACCCTATAGGCATGATATCTAATTATAGAGCTGATTTAGATCCTATAGGCATGGTTTCTAATTGTGTGAAAATAAAGCACGCAGAATCCACTTAAACCAAATCAAATCATATAGGCATGTTATCTAACAAATACATTTTTGAATTGAAATAGATCCTATAGGCATGTTATCTACCCGATTTTACCCACAATATGCAACTACCCAACCCTTTTCACTAATCACCCCAATATTTGTTTAAAATAATTATTACAGACTAAGAACTGAATATAAATTACATAACTAAAATAGAAGCTAAGCTATAGGGAGCTTGAAGCAGGCCCAAATGATTTCCAAGCCTCCATTAGTCTCAAACGCCAGAATTCCATAGCCAATTTCATGTCTTGATGTGTCAGAGTTTCCTAAAGACCTCAAGGATCCCGGGCAGTGCTCACACCCAGACTTTTCACAAATAGTAACTGATGATTGTGTAGTGTGCCTGATATGCCATAGTTCAGAGAGATCTCAAGAGTTTCAAGGCAGTACACATATCAGTGGGGTAGAACCTAATAATCTAAGAGTAAAGTGAGAGTGCTTGACATTGTTTTGAAAATAGTGCAGAGATGACTTTAGGAGTGAAAAGGGTTTTCTGAAATAGGAAATAGTTTGGTGGTAAAAGATAGTTTGAGAAGAGTACCAAAACTCTTTCAAAAACAACAGACAATCAATTGGGCATAAAACATCCAGATTCAGAAAAAATCAAATTGGGGGTACATGGATAGGGTATAGAGGAAACATATAGTTAACAACTGCATAAAACACTTAGGGTCAATCACATACATCAAATATGATCTATCTCATAACTAGTGCAGGAATGAAGCACATAGGGTTTGGATTTAAAAATTTAACTAGAGACATACCAGTTGAAGAAAAGAGTGCAGAATAGAAAGCAGATGTAGTTCCAATATCTAGCCTTGGCTTTCAGCCGGCTAGACCAGTGAATATCACAAGTAGCAGCGAAGAAAAAGAGAGATTTAGATTGTAAGTGTGCTTTTGTTAACTAATGTTCGTGTCTGAAGTGAGAATAAGAGGGATTTTATATAGCAATCAAGATTTAAACAAAATAAGATAAAGAATCAATCATGTAGCAATTAGAGAAATTCAGGGAATCAATCATATGTAAAATTAGTAAGTCTTCCCTTTAATCAGGGGATAATCAATGGTAAAAGCAGGATAGATACTCAAGGAAGGAAATGGAGTACGATGTAGGTAATCAGGGGCAAATGCACAAGGGTTTCAATTAAGGAAACAATCAGTAAGAATCAGCAAAATAACAAATAAGGCAAGGAAAAATTAATTAAGACAAGAATTTCAGTCAAACCGAGTGAAATAAGAATCATGGACTTTGTTAGGGAAAAAGGCTCAATTCAAACTGAAAATAAGAACTTCAGAATAAATATGGTTTAATTAAGGAGGAAATCACGTAAAGAGTCAGCAAATATCACAAACAACTTAAATAAAGCAAGAGATAACAATCAGGATGAACATAGACATATAGGATCAGTAGAAAAGTTGAACCAAGAACTTAGTTGAGGCATATTAGGGCAAGAAAACCACAAGACATTCAAATGGCCTAAGAGGAATCACAAGAACCAATCACAAGAACACAGTCAGTACACCAGTACTCAGAAACCAAACAAAGAATGTCAAAAATTAGAGTTTATAGTATAAACGAGTAGGTTGTAGCAAACTTACAAAATCAGTCAAAACATATAAGAAGCAGAAGATCAAACACTCAAAAATTACCAATTGTTTTGGAAAAGGAAATTTCAGGAAACCCTAGTTAAGAGAAAGATGAAAAATCACTTGAAAATCATACGATTCTTGTAAAGACTTACAAGGTTATTGTAAAACTCATATGAAATAAGTCCAAATCATCTCAGATCTGTATAGATCTAAGAGGTTCGGAAGAAAAAATTAGGGTTTCGAGGAGAACAATACAGAGGCGAAGAAACATGCTTAGAAACCCATGGACTATAGTCGATGTAGAATGATCTTACTTGGAATCACACTAGAATAGCCTGAAACAGACGAGAAAATGGCTATATATGCAAGCCAACTAACCCTGGTCCCTTGAGGATCCTGGAGATGTCAATACCAACGTGAAAGAGGCTACTAGAGGCCTGTGGGTAGTGGGAAACCACCATAGATAGCCATAGATGAGTGACAGTGAGGTCCGATTAGGATTAGTTTTGAGAGAATTTGAGAGAGGAGAGGGATTTCAGGGCGGCGGATGGCTGGAAATGAAAGGATTTTGGGGGTCGTTTGGGAATAAAAAAGGAAGAGGCTATTTGTGGCTGTTGATCTCTATGATCAACAACCGAGATTGAAAGGGTTTTGGGGCCGGATCGGGTATTAGGGTTTGGGATGGATAAATTTAAATTGAAATTAGGCTGGTATTGGGTTGATGTCTTGAAAGATAGAGGCCAGACTCTGATCTTGAGTTGCCAACATATCCCTAGTTTTACAGGAATCAATCCATGTGTAGTTCTGGATTATTTGGCGGAATATACCGATGAAGTCATTCAAGAATAGACACGAGATGCAAGTGCTGTTATAGTGAACGGTTAAGTTTGAGCTAGTCGAATGAACTGGAGCGAGGTCACTCCTGCTTGGATAATGGTTGCTTGCTGGTCACCTGCAGATAAAGAGATGCTATGAACCCGTATTTGAGCAAAAATTTAAACATGATGCAGGTTCCCTTTGGACCATGAAAGTTGTCTTTGGATGGTTAAGGATAACGTCCTCGTACCATGATATCATGGGCCATGAATTGTTTGCTAAGGGATTCGCAGGCCATGAAATGGTGTTCTCGAGCTATGTAGATTGTGCCTCTGAACCATGATGCCTTTGAATAATGATATGCAAATTTGAGGGATCCTTCATGCCATGACATGATGTCATCCGGCTATGAGGATGGTGACTTTAAACTATGATGCCTTTGGATAGATTGGTGATATCTCAGCCCATGAGATGCAATAATATAGTCTTGTGAAATGAAGGGCAGATCTTAGGCCGATTTCAAAGTAAATAGATCGTGTCGGAATAGAGCAATATTTATGCAAGGAGGGACAGTGCTTAGTCCCATGCAAATATGGAGGTAGGGATTATCCTCATACAGGTGTGGAGGCAAGGATTAGCCTCATGCAGGTACGGAGGCAAGGATTAGCCTCATGCAGGTGGGGAGGCGAGGATTAGCCTAATGCAAGATATGGAGGCAAGGATTAGCCTCATGCAAGTGTGGAAGAAGGGATTAGCCTCATGCACGATATGGCGACAAGGATTAGCCTCATGCAAGATAGGCAGGCAAGGATTAGCCTCATGCAGATGGGAGGCATAGATTAGCCTCATGTAGATATGGGGAGGCAAAGATTAGCCTTATGCAGGTAGGGAGGCAAGGATTAGCCTCATGGAGGTGGGGAGGAAATGATTAGACTCATGCTGATGGGGAGGCAAAGATTAGCCTCATACGGATATGGGGAGGCAAGGATTAGCCTCATGCAAATATAGAGAGGTAAGGATTAGCCTCATGCAGATAGGGAGGCAGGGATTAGCCTCATAGAGATGGGTAGGCAAGGATTAGCCTCATGCAGATATGGGGAGGCAAGGAATAGACTTATGCAGGTAGGGAGGCAAGGATTAGCCTCATGCAAATATAGGGAGGCAAGGATTAGTCACATGCAGATAGAGAGGCAAGTATTAGCCTCATGGAGACGGGGAGGTAAGGATTAGCCTCATGCAGGATATGGGGAGGCAAGGATTAGCCTCATGCAGGTATGTGGGACAGGGCTTAGTCCCATGCAAAGAGCGAGTAGCAAATATGAGTAGCATATATCTTAGCTGGAGATATATTCAGTGTCTGATGGACTGATTGATAGTGATCTTGTTATATGTATATACTTGCAAACACTATTATTGCGTCAGATATACATATGTTCAAAGAAAATTGTAAGTTTTGTGGGGGGAGGTTGGTTCGTGCTTCTTTCCACTGGCCCTGCTTTGCTCCGCTCTGGAGGCCCTTTTCGAGTTTCCATGGGTAACACCTAACTGCTACGGAAATAAAGTTTTCAAAAATATGCAATTATTGATAAAAATAGAGTTATTAAGAAATGTATTGAAATATCAAGTAATTTAGATGAACTAGTGATTATAATACATTTTAAAGACACTGCAACTTTCTTATGTTAGAATTTTGAGGATCCTCCTCAAAATTCTGCCCTAGTTTGGTAGATGACCCTTCGGCCGCTTGCGAGTAACGAGTCTTGTTGAAACTTCTTTGGAATTTTGAGAATCCTTCTCAAAATTCTGCCCCATTTTCTTAATCAGTTTCCAACTGTCTGACATATGTTAACGTTGGCTGGACTCGCTCTGGAATTTTGAGGGTCCTCCTCAAAATTTTGCCCTAGTTTCTAATCTTGGGGGGAGGGGGGGGGGGAATGGAAATTTTATTATGATATGACCAAACCCATATGGTTGCCTATGTATCCCCTCTTAAACGGGAATCAGGTCAAGCGTAGTACAATTATATCAGATAGGGAAATGTAAATAGTCTAAGCATAGTATCTTTTGACTGCATCTGAATTGATTGGTTTTGGCCAAATATCTTCATCCATTTCTGCAAGTATGAGTGCTCCCCCTGTCAGCACCCTGTGAACCATATAGGGACCTTGCCAGTTGGGAGAGAATTTTCCTTTAGCTTCATCTTGATGTGGGAAGATCTTCTTCAGCACCAACTGTCCTGGTGAAAATTGTCTTGGTTTGAACCTTTTGTTGAAAGCTCTAGACATTCTGCTCTGATAAAGCTGACCATGGCATACTGCATTCATCTTTTTCCCATCTATAAGGGCCAATTGTTCGTAGAGGCTTCTTATCCATTCTATGTCACTGAGTTTGGCTTCTTGTATGATTCTTAAAGAAGAAATCTCTACCTCAGTCGGGATGATAGCTTCGGTACCATAAACCAGCATGTAGGGAGTTGCCCCGGTTGATGTACAAACTGTAGTGCGGTATCCCAATAGAGCAAAAGGTAGCTTCTCGTGCCATTGTTTGTGGTTTTCTACCATCTTCCTTAGTATCTTTTTGATGTTTTTGTTGGTGGCTTCCACGGCTTCATTCATCTGAGGTCTATAGGCTGTGGAATTCTTGTGCTTGATTTTGAAAGTTTTGCACATGGCTTTCATCAGATCACTATTGAGGTTGGCGGCATTATCAGTGACAGTGGACTCAGGAACTCCGAATCGGCAAACAATACGATCTTTGACAAAGTCCGCAACTACTTTCTTGGTTACGGCTTTGTAAGATGCACCCTCTACCCATTTTGTGAAGTAATCAATGGCTACAAGAATAAAATTGTATTCGTTTGAAGCGGTGCGCTCAATCAGACCGATTACATCCATTCCCTAGGCGGCGAATGACCTAGGCGAGCTTATTGCGTTGAGCTCATTTGGTGGCACTTTTATCATATTAGCATGCACTTGACATTGGTAGCATTTGCGGACATACTGGACGCAGTCGGTCTCCATGGTCATTCAAAAGTAACCGGCCCTGAGTATCTTATTGGCCCAGACAAAACCATTCATATGTTGTCCACAGGTTCCAGCATGTATCTCCTCAAGTACTTTAGAAGCTTCTTTTGCGTCGACACATCTTAGCAATCCTAAATCAAGAGTTCTTCTGTACAAATTTCCTCCAATGTGGAAGAAGTGATTAGACTGTAAGGCCCCGTAAAATTTTGTGCTTAAAACCTAGTAGCTCATAGTGTCAAGGTCCTAATATTGTGTTAGGAATGTGTAGAATTCTTCGCGGCGAGCTTGCTCGCCGCGGTTCGGACCCTCGGTGGTGATCTAAGCTTTAAAAATTAAAAGAATAAATTTTTCCAGAAAATTGTCGTTTTTGCGGTCAAGAATGCGGTCGCAGATCAGCTATGCGGACCACATTCCTACCGCAGAGTGTAACAGAAGATTTGTCAAAAATTGAAGTCAAAATGCGGTCAATTCTACGGCACATTATGCGACTGCAGAACATGAATGCGGACCGCATTCTTGTCGCAGATCGTGTCAGAACATTTAGTTTTTGGGAGCAATTCTGCGGTGCATTATGCGGACCGCATGTTAACTCTGCGATCGCAGATGCGACCGCAGACCCGACTCGGCCCAAATTTTCTAATTTTTTTAACCCGATCTCTTCTTCAATAAAACACCCCAACACTTTATTTTTACATATTTTCTGAGCAAAATAAGAGAGAGGGAGGAGAGATTCTTGAGGGAAAAACCTATCCTCTTCAAAGATT
>MU703855.1:28661-56129 GCA_026770625.1 Nicotiana glauca
CGTTTGGTGAGCCCCTTTCCTCTCGGGGCCCTGCGTGGCTCATGCCACTTCTATTTTTGGAGTCTTATTTTGGTTTTGTGTAAGGTATAGCCGGAGCCTTGTTACCGGCAAGTATTGTATTATCCCTGTCATATCTTAGAGGCTCCGTAGACAGAAAACGTGGGATTATAGACTTATGTAGATATATGTCGGGCCTTGTAAGTTGTAGATTTGTTAAGTAATTAAGACTGTTGTGAATGTTTGAAAAAGTGTGATTTAAATTATAAACTGCTTAATCTTTTGGTTAATAAGTGATGAAAAATACAGGGGTAACACGTGGGTTAGGAAAGGCACCCAGGTCCGCTTGACTGGGGCTACCCGGTCGGGCGCCGGTCATGTCCCTCGATTTGGGGCGTGACATGGACAATCTCCAAAGTGTGCATTTCTGAGAGTTGTTTGCATGCTCTAGATATTCTCCTTTCACCAAATACTCCTTGATGTCGTGGAACCAAGGTTTTCCATCCGTTTTTTCCTCAACATGCGCACAATAAGCCGGTTGATTATGGACTTTTACTGGGATGGGATCAATGAAATTCTTGTCCGGATGCGGTATCATAGATGACAAGGTGGATAATACATCATCAAACTCATTTTGAATTCTGGGTACATGCCGAAACTCTATCTTGGTGAACCTCCTTCTCAATTCCTGCACATGGTGCAGATATGGTAATATCTTGGAATTCTTGGTGCCCCACTCTCTTTGTACCTGGTGCACAAGAAAATCTGAATCACCAATTACCAACAGCTCCTGAATATTCATACCGACTGCCATGTTGAGTCCTGGTATGCAGGCCTCATATTCCGCCATGTTGTTAGTGCAGGGAAATCTAAGTTTAGCAGATACCGGATAATGTTTACCTATTTTTGATACCAAAATCGCTCCGATGCCTACTCCTTTGAAATTTGCAGCTCCATCAAAGAACATCCTCCAACCGTCATATGCTTCGGTAATGTCTTCTCCTATAAACAACACCTCTTCGTCAGGAAAATACATTTTCAAGGGTTCGTATTCTCCTCCCACCGGATTCTCAGCAAGATGAACTGCCATTGCTTGTCTTTTGACCGCCTGTTGAGTTACGTAAATGATATTGAACTCACTCAACAATATCTGCCATTTGTCCAACTTCCCAGTCGGCATGGGTTTTTGAAATATATAATTCAAAGGATCCATCCTGGATATGAGGTATGTGGCATAGGCATAGAAGTAATGCCTCAACTTTTGGGCCGTCCAGGTCAAAGTACAACACTTGCGTTCCAGCAGAGAGTACCGTGCTTTGTAAGGTGTGAACTTCTTACTCAAGTAATATATGGCTTGCTCCTTTCTCTCAGTCTTATCATGTTGTCGTAGAAGGCATCCTAAGGCTCCATCCAATACAGATAGATAGAGTAGCAAATGCCTTCCCTGCTCTGGTGGGACCAAGACCGATGGTGTGGACAGGTACTCCTTGATTTTTACAATAGCTTTCTGACAATCTTCGGTCCAACTTGTCTTGGCATCTTTCCTCAGCATCTTGAAGATGGGCTCACATATGACTATGGACTGTTCTATGAAGCGACCGATATAATTGAGATGCCCTAGGAAGCTCATCACATCCTTTTTGCTCCTAGGTGGCGGTAACTCCTGAATAGCCTTGACTTTAGATGGATCTAGCTCGATCCCTCGTCGGCTAACAATGAATCCTAATAACTTTCCTATAGGAACCGCTAATGCACACTTGGTAGGGTTCAGTTTCAAGTTGTACCTCCTTAGTTTTTCGAAGAACTTTCTCAAGTATACTATGTGGTCTGCGGCCCTCTTGGATTTAATAATGACGCTGTCCACATATACCTCCATCTCCTTATGTATCATATCATAGAAGATGGTTATCATGGTTCTCATGTAGGTAGCCCCAGCATTCATTAGACCAAATGGCATCATCTTTTAGCAGTATACCCCTATGGTGTAATAAAGGTTGTTTTCTCCGCGTCTTGTTCGTCCATCCAAATCTAGTGATAACTTGCAAAGCAATCTACAAAAGATTGGACTTCATGCTTGGCGCAATTATCGATCAGGATGTGTATGTTTGGCAGTGGAAAGTCGTCCTTGGGACTTTCTTTGTTTAAATCCTGATAGTCAACACATACTTTGACTTTCCCATCTTTCTTCAGAATTGGCACAATATTGGCTAACCAGTTTGGGTGCTCAACCACCCTCAGAACTTTGGCTTTGATCTGCTTGGTAACTTCTTCCTTGATTTTTAGGCTCATGTCTTGTTTGAACTTTCTGAGTTTCTACTTCATCGGCGGACACATTAGATTGGTAGGCAACTTGTGAGCCACTATGGACGTGCTCAAATCTGTCATGTCATCATATGACCATACAAAAATGTCTTCATATTCTTTTTGGAAACAAATGTACTCTTCCTTCTCTGTTGGTGATAAGTGAATGCTGATGCGATTCTCCTTGACGGTCTCAGCATCCCCCAAGTTTATTGCTTCAGTTTCGTCCAGATTGGACTTAGGCTTATGCTCAAAGTTTTTCACCTCCCTGACAACTTCTTTGGGTATCTCGTCTTCTTGATCTGAATCACTATTCTCATGTTGTGTTGCCTCATTACATGTCACAGTCACCGGTTCATCAGAAAAAGTAATAATAACGCTGTAGAAAGAAAAAGTGTAGAAAATAGTAATGAATAATAAAGAGCAAATGCATTTGATTAAAATTAAACAACATCCATACAAATACGGCTCGATGAATCGAGCATTTATTTTGAAACAAGCAAGTCCTTAAAACAAAGTTACTGAAAATTTTAAATGCCTAGGGTGGCTTCAAAAATAAAATCTGCCAAGCTACCTAGGGACTCAGTGGGCCCGGGATGATGTGGCTGTCCAGTTCCTGAGAACAACTCTCTTTTTCACAGTTTGAATAATGAGGCCTTATTCCTCCTCCTCCTCAACTATTGCACTGCATTGCATCATCTATTCAGACTTTTCCTTTGCGTTTAGGATCATTTGGAAGAGGAGGATGTGGAAGACCTTTAGGTATGCTGATGATGCCAGTATGTGCGAACCAACCTTAGGGAATGGGAATAATCAAAATAAAGGAAAAACAAAAGGTAAAAAGTTAGTAACGATTTTGAAGTGTTGTAGTATTTAAACACATATTGCGGGAATGTAAATTTGCGTCCTAAATTGGGAGACTCATTATGCTCGAGTTAGGCCTAGCGACAAATAGATTTGGAGAACTTTAGATTCCAATAAATACCTCATTTCATAATATGAAAAATAAATGAATCCCAAAACGATACTAAGATAATAGAAAAATAAGTTACTAATGGCACTTGGCCTTATTACATTTTAGGAAAGCAACTAAATCTAGACTATTTAGTCCCAGGAGGACCTTCCCCATATTCGATCTTCCTGACTCTATCGTACAGGTCCCCCAGCTCTCGCAAACCCAGCAACAAGTAGGCTCTGGCTTGATGTTCTCCTTCAGTTCCTTCAGCCTTCTGGCAATCCTCGATCCTCTTTACGACTTTACCTTCCAACTCTACTATTCCTCGCTCCAAATATTCCAACTTCCTGTTGGATGTGACTACCATTTTTTCCATTCTTTGATCAATCTCACATTCCTCTCATGTATTTCTGGTGCTCATTCTTAGAGTCATGGACCCTCTTGCGCAGCCTGTTGTATTTGAATTGAGCTTCAGCTTCTTCGTCTGTGATTCTATTCCCTCAACCAGCTCCTGGCATCACCATTCCTTTTAGATTGTCTTCTAACCATGCCGGGTAGAGAGTTTCGCACCCTGCATGATACCTGTTGGGCTCAATGGTGTTCTTTTCCATAATGATCTTGTAGTGCCACGTGTGCTGAGCTTGGCACTTGTAAGGGACGTTGTATTCTTGAAAGTATGCTCTAAAATGACTCATCTTGGCAACCCTTGGTACAACCTGTTTCCTACCTGCTTGCCTCATAACTCGGATAGGGACATAAGGGTATATCTCTCTCAACCTAATCAGCACCAGGTGTGGAGCGTTCTTGGATCTGATGATGAATTCGTCCGTTGGGAACCATTCAAACATCCATTGCACTTGCTCCTCAGTTAGATTGTCGAAGAACTCCACCCATTCTTTGGCACTTTCCGGCTGAGTTAACCTGTCCGGAGTGTAGGTTATCCGCTTGGGGTTATGGAAGGCAATATGGTCATTCCAAGCCCTTCACAGAAATTCTTGATGATATTGGCCCCTTTGAAGATGTTCTAATAATGACAACTGCAACAACAGGTTATAACCCTCGAAATGCTTGACCCCTCTTCGATAGCGCTCCAGAGCCCTGTAGATTCGGCTATGATCAAGGGGACTATGGTATAGGTCTGTCCGTTGATCCCTTCCATCAAAGTCTTGGCGATTAGGGCCAACCTAGTGTGGATTCTTTCGTTTCTCATTGGGAACACTATCAGGCCCAAGAAGCACACAATGAACACGAACACTTTGTGGTGGATGTGGCCCTGAGAAGTGAGAGAGAGCTCGTGATGGTAGGTATGGTAGGACTTGCTATGGCCATACCTCTACATATATTTGAAGGGTATGTAAGATTCCTTTAGGAATCCCAAGTAAGAATTTTTCTTCAGTTCCATCATATTTAAAAACCGTTTACCAGTACGGTTCTCCGGCACCAATAACCCAGGGCTATCCTAAGTCGATCTAGCAAGCCCTCTAATTTCTTTTAGAAGTGGTGTCATTTCTATGTCACCAAAACAGAACACAACCCTTTCACTATCCTAGAACAAAGTGACAGCCTAGTTCAACCTATTGTTTGGCTCAATGTCCTGTAGAGAAGGTAAATTTCCCAAGTACTTTCTTACGTGTTTCTTGTCACTTGAGGAAAAGTCCTCCCACCAATCTAGTAGCAATGGTGGGATTTTCTAACCATAGCAAATCTGGGGACCTCGTGCCTCATTTTTCTGCAAAACAACAGGGTTAGTCCCTTATCCCCCACAAGACTCGACTATTTGTACATTTATGATTAGCATATCGGCATTTAGTTATCCAAATTAATGCACAGAACGTGGTTGTGTCCGTTGGGATTATAGAAACCCCGATGGACTTTTGGATAAGGCTTGTCTTAAAGGATTATTATGTGGACAACATATTAATCCGGCTAGGTTTGACCATGATGCATGCACAATTAAGATCAGAGTAAGGTTACTATGGGGCTAGACCGGTACCCTCAAGCGGACAACTTGAGGGGGAAAGGTACGGAACCATCGACTGCACCGCTGAGCGACTAGTTTTATCGCAAATAAGCCTTTCCGAACTTAAGGGTAATAAATTGGAAGAGCGCAACTACTAATCAAGTATTGCTATAGGATTTTGATATGCACGAGTGGAATATGATGTGGAGTATATGCAACAATAACAGCATGTTGTCAAGTATTTGCACGTAAGAAAATAATAAATGAAGTATTTAAATAATTGAAAGACGGTTATAGAAGAAAACAAAGAGACAAGTCAGTTTCAGGAAAATAAAGAAATCTTGAATGCTTAAAAATAAACAGTTAAATTCAAATAAGAGGAAAGGGTACGTGGGATAGATCATGCTTAAATTAATTCACAAAAAAATAAGTTAATTATGGTAAGAGACTAAATATATCCCCAGCAGAGTCTTCATGCTGTCGCACCCCCTTTTTTCCTCCTCGCGGAGAATGTCTGGGTTCGACATTTCTTGGGGGAATAACTCTTTTCCTTTTGGGAATTAGGTATTTGAGGAATCGCCACCTAACGAATTATGGTGAATTAGGGCACCTTGAGCAATTAACTCAGGTACGGGCCCGCAGAAGCTCGAAATAACCTTGAGAGGAAGGTATTAGGCACCCCTCGCTATCCAAAACGGTAGGTCCCGGCCGAACTTATACTCATGTGAATTAGTCATTTTAACAGATAAACAATTTTACCACGTACTAGCATGTAAATCCATGTTTTGACATTCTAAGAACATGTATGATTAAAGTAATAAAACAAGGGAAAAGGTTTGAACAAGTTGCACATATATAAAGAAAAGTAAGTTCCTTTAAACAACAGGAATTGGGAAAATGGTCCTAGATTGATTAGCCTACAGGATCATACCCACACAATGCCCGGTAATCACTCCTCGATAAGGGGCTACACGTGGCATCAACGCGTAGCCATCATATCTTTACTACCCAATTCCCTCCTCTTGGTCATAGCCAAAAGCGTTCTTGCAACCTTGTAAGATATCCTAGGCATGCATTACCCGTCCCTTCCTTGTGGTCTTGGAGGTATTTAGGACCTCTAATTTGGGTAGTTCTAGACTATCCTAAGGTGTTTAAAGGAGAAAAGTCTATGCTTCAACCAAAACAAGTAGGACTGCATTTAAAGGGGGAACAATTAAAGGCTCACATTTTACCTCCGCAAGCAGAAATAAATAATGCACGTCTCAAACAATTTTTTAAGAGAAAAACCTTAGAACATGATATCTAGGTGAGCTGAGAGTATACAATATTAAATTAGGACCAAAGTTCCAAAGGCCTATTCAGCTTGCCTAATGATTTTAGACCTGTTGAATATGAACAATCACAGATAACAGAACATGGTTTTATAGTTGCGGAATTTTAATCGCCCTATAGGATTTCCTAGGCGTATAACAGTAATGTCCTATGCGCATGATATCTATCATTGAACAGGGATGCAGAAGAATTGTAAACAGTTTCAAATGGGAGATTTGAACCCTATAGGCATTCTTTCTACTGACATTGATTGAGAAACGAGTAGGTTAGTTAATCTGATTCAGAACTTCCAGGCATGAGTTAAAATTAGGCAAATTTTAGACAGGGAAGATCTCTATTAAAGACAGTTTTAATCCTATAGACATGATTTCTAAGGAGATGAATTTGAGTACATGCTGTAATGGAAATTGAACTTCAATTACTTTACACCCTATAGGCATGATATCTAATTATAGTGGTGATTTAGATCCTATAGGCATGGTTTTTAATTGGGTGAAAATAAAGCATGCAGGATCCATTTAAACCAAATCAGATCCTATAGGCATGTTATCTAACAAACACATTTTTGAATTGAAATAGATCCTATAGGCATGTTATCTACCCAAGTTTACCCACAATATTCAACCACCCAACCCTTTTCACTAATCATCCCAATATTTGTTTACAATAATTATTACAGACCAAGAACTGAATATAAATTACATAACTAAAATAGAAGTTAAGCTATAAGGAGCCTAAAGTAGGCCCAAATGATTTCCCAGACTTTTCTCAAATAGTAACTGATGATTGTGCAGTGTGGAAGTGCCAACCCTGATATGTCAAAGCTCAGAGAGATCTCAAGGGTCTCAAGAAAATACACATATCAGAGGTGCAAAACCTAGTAATCTAAGAGTAAAGTGAGAGTGCTTGACATAGTTTTGAAAAAGTTTTGAAAATCGTGCAGAGATGACTTTAGGAGTGAAAAGGGTTTTCTGAAATAGGAAATAGTTTGGTGGTAAAAGACAGATTGAGAAGAGTACTAAAACTCTTTTGAAAACTGCAGACGATCAATTGGGCATAAAACATCCAGATTCTGAAACAATCAATAAACAGATCTCTCATCGGGATAAAGGGATTGGGGCACATAAGATTCACATTGGGGGTACATGGATAGGGTATAGAGAAAACATATAGTTAACAACTACATAAAACACTTAGGGTCTTAGAGACTTAGCAGACTAGTCATGGTCAGTAAATAGTTAAAACATAGATCACAGTTGTAATACAGAAAGCTTGACATGTCTTGAACACGAATAAACATACAGACAGGGTCAATAACATACATCAAATAGCCAACATGATCACATAATTAGGGGATAGAATAGATATTCATGAACAAGCTGGTTAAGTATCAAATAACTAGGTGAAGTGTAGACATGCTAATCATACATTGAACATGACATAGTTTAGACATTCTAGGCAAAGAAGTAAGCAGGAAGACAAGTTGCATTCACAGCTGATGGTATAGTACAGGAATGAAACACATAGGGTTTGAATTTCAAAATTTAACTAGAGACATACCAGTTGAAGAAAAGAGTGAAGAATATAACGCAGATGTAGTCCCAATATTTGGCCTTGCCTTTCAGCCGGCTAGACCAGTGAATATCAGAAGTAGCAGAAAAGAAAAAGAGAGCTTTAGAGTGTAAGTGTGCTTTTGTGAACTAATGTTCGTGTCTAAAGCGAGAATAGGAGGGAGTTTATATAGCAATCAAGAGTTAAAAAAAATAAGGTAAAGAATCAATACTGTAGCAATTAGAGAAATTCAGGGAATCAATCACATGTAAAATCAGTAAGTCTTCCCTTTAATCAAGGGATAATCAATGGTAAAAGAAGGACATATACTTAAGAAAGGAAATCGAGTACATAGTAGGTAATTAGGGGTGAATGCACAAGGGTTTCAATTAAGGAAATAATCAGTAAGAATCAGCAAAATAACAAATAAGGCAAGGGAAAATTAATTAAGGCAAGAATTTTAGTCAAACCAAGTGAAATAAGAATCAGGGACTTTGTTAGGGAAAAGGGCTCAATTCAAACTGAAAATAAGAACTTCAAAATAAACATGGTTTAATTAAGGAGGAAATCACATAAATAGTCAACAAATATCATAAACAACTTAAATAAAGCAAGAGATAACAGTCATGATAAACATAGACATATAGGATTAGTATAAAAGTTAAACCAAGAACTTAGTAAAGGCATATTAAGGCAAGCAAACCACGAGACAATCAAATGACTGAAGAGAAATAACTAGAACTAATCATAAGAACCAAGGCAAGAAAACAGTCAGTACACCAGTACCTAGAAACCAAACAAAGAATGTCAAAAATTAGGATTTTTAGTATAAACGAGTTAAGGTTGTAGCAAACTTATGAAATCAGTCAAAACATATAAGAAGCAGAATATCAAACACTAAAAA
The DNA here is from genome assembly GCA_026770625.1 of Nicotiana glauca. Taxonomy (NCBI): domain Eukaryota; kingdom Viridiplantae; phylum Streptophyta; class Magnoliopsida; order Solanales; family Solanaceae; genus Nicotiana; species Nicotiana glauca. The sequence continues at coordinate 37,662 of MU703855.1, forward strand.
ATTACCAACTGTTTTGGAAAAGGAAATTTCAAGAAACCCTAGTTTAGAGAAAGATGTAAAGTCACTCAAAAATCATACGATTCTTGTAAAGAATCACAAGGATATTGTAAAACTCATATGAAATAAGTCCAAATCATCTCAGATCTGTACAGATCTAAGAGGTTCAGAAGAAAATATTAGGGTTTCGAGGAGAGACAACACAGAAGTGAAGAAACATGCTTAGAAACCCATAGATAATAGTCGATGTAGAATGATCTTATCCAGAATCACACTGGAACAGCCTGAAACAGGCGAGAAAGGGGCCATAGATGCAAGCCAACTAACCCTGGTCCCTTGATGACCCTGGAGATGGCAATACCAACGTGAGGGAGGCTACTAGAGGCCTGGGGGTGGTGAGAAACCACCATAGATAGCCATAGATGAATGATGGTGAGGTTCGATTAGGGTAGGTTTGAGAGAATTTGAGAGAGGAGTGGGATTTCAGGGCGGCGGATGGTGGGAAATGAAAGGGTTTGGTGGGTCGTTTGGGACTAAAAAAAGAAGAGGTTGTTTGTGGCCGTTGATCTCTATGATCAACGGCCGAGATTGAAAGGGTTTTGGGGTCAGATCGGGTGTTAGGGTTTGGTCTGGGTAAATTTAAATTGAAATTGGGCTGGTATTGGGTTGAAGTAGGGCTAAAATTGATATAAAAATATGCCAGATTTTAAATAGCTACTTTTAATAACTACATAATTTATAAAAATATTAAATGAGTTCCAAAAATATTTTCATGTACTAAAATAGTTATTTAATATTTTAAAAATATAAAAGGTCATTTTATGCATCAATAATGTAATTATGCATTAGTATGAGCTATTATTGCAAAGATGTGCAATTTAGCCTAAAAATGTAAATATGATTATAAAAAATGCACTAAAAATATTTAAAAACTATGTCTGAATAAATAAAGAATTTAGATGACTAAATCATCACAAAAGTAATTTGAAGGATAATTATTGGATACTTTTATAAATAAATAGAGAAGAAATGAATTGATTATGAGCTTTAAAATTATAGAAAAATTATAAAAAAAAGGCTTATGCATGCTTATAACTGCATATGTGCTATTTTAAAAGTATATATGTATTAGAAATATATGAGAAAAAGTTGGGTATCAACAGTTGGTTCCGGTAGCTCCGCTGGGTATTTCGGGCTTAGGGGCGTGTTCGGATAGTGTTTTGGAGGTCTGTAGCTTAATTAGGCTTGAAATGCCGAAAGTCAAATTTTTGAAGTTTTCGGTTTGATAGTGAGGTTTTTATATCAGCGTCGGAATAGAATTTCAAAAGTCGGAGTAGGTCAATTGTATCATTTGGGACGTGTGTGCAAAATTTCAGGTAATTCGGATCAGGTTCGATAGACATTTTTATCAAAAGTGGAAATTTAAAATTTTGGAATCCTTAGGCTTGAATCTGATGGTAATTTGGTAGCTGGTGTTGTTTTGAGTGTTTCGAGGATCAGTACAAGTTTGAATAGTGGTATATGCCTTGTTCGTATTTTTGGTTGAGGTCCCGAAGGACTTAGGATGATTTCGGAAGGTTGACGGAAGAAATTGGGAGGTTGGGAAGCAGCTTCAGCTGCTGAAGTGCTGTCATAACCGCACCCTATGGATTGGGGACCGCAGGTGCGAGCCTACAGAAGCGCGTGGCTAGCTGCAGGTGCAGTCTGAGTCAATTTGAGGTTGGTCACAGATACGACCCAGTTACCGCAGAAGTGGCACTGCATCTGCGTAAAAGTGGTCGCAGGTGCGGAAGCTGGACTTTAATGAAAAATTGCAGGTGCGACTTGGTCTACGCAGAAGCAGGACTGCAGGTGCGGTCCCAGAGCCACAGATGCGGCTCCACTAATCAGGAAAAGGGCAGAAACGAGGGTTTAGTCTCAAACCTTAGAAATTTGATTTGGGAGCTCGAGATTGGAGATTTTGGGAGAGATTTTCACCTGGGTGTTTTGGGTTAGTAATTCTTACTCGGTTATGATCAATTTCCATGAACCTATGCTTAAATTCACCCTTTAAATTCGAATTTGGGGTGAAAATTTGGAAAAAGTTTTTAGACCTAATTTTGGAGTTGTGGTCAAGATTTTGATGTCATCAAGATTTTGATGTCGGATTGGAGTAATTTCTATAGATATGAACTCATGAGAGTGTGAGGATTCCGAATTTGTAAATTCTACCCGATTCCGAGACGTGGTCCTGGGGGGCTTTTTGGGCGATTTTTCCTAATTTCGCATATTAGCTTTGAATTAATTAGTTGAATTAGTTACTTGAAGTTATATTTATATTATGCAATTACTTTGAATAGATTTGGACCATTTGGAGTCGGATATTCGTGGCAAGAACGTGGTATTGAGTTGATTGAGCTGGTTCGAGGTAAATGGCTTGCCTACCCTTGTGTGGGGGAGCTCCCCTTAGGAGTTGGTACTGTGATATATGAAATGCCGTGTACGTGAGGTGACGAGTGCGTACATGTGCTTATTGTTGAAACTCCTATTTTCATTAAGTAACTATAACTTCGTTTTCTTCCCTATTTTTACTAATTGCAATTTAAGCCTACTGTTAGCTAGGAAAGCATGTCTAAGTAACTTAACTGCCTTACTTGTTCAAACTATCTTATTTAAATTCTGTGCAGCATGCTAGGCTAGAAATACCTATTTTACCTTGGTATAAATTTGATTGAATCCTATTCTGTCATAAAGATGCATCGGTTTTATTCGATCCAGGCTCCACTTATTCTTATGTGTCCTCATATTTTACCCCGCATTAGGGCGTATCTCGGGATTCTTTGAGTTCTCCTGTTTATTTTTCTACTCATGTTGGAGATTCTCTTATTGTGGATCGCGTTTATCGGTCGTGTTTGATTTCTCTTAGTGGTTTTGAGACAAAGCCATTTTATTATTGCTCAGCATGGTAGACTTTGATGTTATTATGGGCATGGGCTGGTTGGCGCCCCATTAAGCTATTCTTGATTGTCATGCAAAAATTGCGATGCTAGCTATGCCAGGTGTACCGCGAGTAGAGTGAAGGGGCACCTTAGATCACACTTCCAGTAGAGTTATTTCATTCCTTAAGGCTCGGTGTATGGTTGATAAGGGGTTGACGCGTATCTACCTTATGTGAGAGATGTCAGTATTGATACCCCTATAATTGATTCAGTCCCAGTAGTGCGGGATTTCTCTAATGTGTTTCCAGCTGACCTTCCGGGCATGGCGCCCGATAGAGATATTAATTTTGGCATTGATCGATTGCCGGGCACTCAGCCCATTTCTATTCCTCCGTACCGTATGGCTCCTCCAGAGTTGAAGGAGCAATTACAGGAATTGCTTGATAAGGGTTTGATTCGGCCCAGTATATCACCTTAGGGTGCTCCTGTCTTGCTTGTGAAGAAGAAGGATAGTTCTATGCGTATGTGTATGGATTATCGCCAGTTGAATAAGGTTACAATGAAGAACCGTTATCCTTTGCCTCGAATTGATGACCTGTTTGATCAGTTACAGGGTGCTCATGTTTTTCTTAGATTGACTTGCGTTCAGGCTATCATCAGTTGAAGATTCGGGAACCAGATATCCCGAAGACTGCCTTCAAGACTCGGTATGGTCATTACGAGTTCCTTTTTATGTCAATTGGGCTGATCAATGCCCCAGCAGCCTTCATGCATTTGATGCATAGTGTATTCCGGCCATATTTCAACTCATTCGTCATTGTCTTTTTTTATGACATTCTGGTATACTCCCGGAGTCGTGAAGATCATGAGAAGAACCTGAGGGCAGTGCTTCAGACTTTAAGGGAAAAGAAGTTATATGCTAAGTTCTCGAAATATTTTGGTTGGATTCCGTGGCATTTTTGCTCACGTGGTATCTAATGAGGGGATAAAGGTGGATCCGAAGAAAGTGGAAGCAATGCAGAGTTGGCCTAGACCATCCTCAGCTATAGAGATCCATAGTTTTCTTGGCTTGGTGGGTTATTACTGTCACGACCCAAACCGATGGGCCACAACGGGCACCCGGTACCTTACTGAACCGAGTACCTACATAACGTATCTTTCGTATCCTACTATCATAGATAAATGAGCCAAAGAGGCTGTCGTGAGATAAGTACAATAAAACATGGAGAAATACTCGACATTGGATGATCCAACATATAATCCAAACTTATACATATGATGTACATGACTATAAGGCCAAAATAACCACTCGTATATTGAACATAGGCCGATAAGGCCATAAAAACTTTTACGTACATGACATCTATGTGTACATAATTTTCATAAAGGTCGAGACAACGTCCTTCCATACCAAACAATACATGTCTCAATCATACTAACCAAACAAGCAACTCCGAAGCAAATGGAGCACACAAACATCTTCCGCTGAGCTGATAGCCTACTTGGAGGGCTCTTGGCCTATCTATCGGGACCTGCGGGCATGAAACACAGTGTCCTCAGGCAAAATGGGCGTCAGTACGAATAATGTACCGAGTATGTAAGGCACATAAATAAGCACAAAACAGACATGGAAGAAATATAGAGTAAATGACCCAAACTGTAAGTCTGGATAACTCTGTAAATCATGAAATAATTATAGTTTCATGCGTATGCGTATGAATGTCATGTCGTGCATAGGTACATGTTTCATAACATCATCAGGTCTCTGGAGGTATCCCATCATATCATCTCGGCCACTGTGGGCAAAATCATCAATGTATACCAGCTGATCGGGTGTTGGTGCATATAGAACGCCATAACCTTTCCCATATATATATATATATATATATATATATATATATATATATACACACACACACACACACACACACACACATGTATATAGCGCCATCTGGTCATGGGTCAATGTACATGTATAAATGCAAGAAATGCATAAGAAATACGTTAATAATATTTTCTCCAAATTCCAATAAAATCAATATGCCTTTCGGATAAACTTTATCAAATATATATTTTTGTGAGACCCATGAACATTATATATAATGATAATTCACATAGAAAATCAAGAATATAGCTACCCCTAGTATTTCTATGAATAGAGTCATTTATGGAAGTTGCGTATTTTGCTCGTTTCATTTGTATCGTATGGATCATGTCAAAAGAAAGAAGGGATAGCCTTAACATACCTGAACTGATTCTCTTTTGCGACAACACATAATGGCGGATCGAAGCAGAGAAAAATCCATATGATATTCTTGAGAAAGATTGTACCGGGCTTTCTTTGAATTAGCATTTCATGTTGGACATTGTAGCATTTCAGGGAATTTCACTTTTGAACATTGTAACAAATCAGAGAGCTTTCACGTTTGGACATTGTGAAAATTCAGAAGCTTTCACGTTTGGACGTTGTAATAATTCAGAGAGTCTCACATTTGGACGTTGTAATAATTCAGAGAGTCTCACATTTGTAACATTTCTTGCTTTCTCTAGCTCATAGTCACGCATATCTGGCGATCTACAATCATTTCACAAGCCAAAATCATTATTAATTGTAACCTTGGCTTCTTGATAACACTAATTGTGATAAAGTAGGCTTCAAATGTTGTCCCCTTTCCTTGTGACTTTAAGATTCACCAACTTGGCCAAACATGCTGCACCTTTAAGGCTTATCCATCCATCTTAATTAATTTAATTAGGTAATATCGCACTACCCAGTAATTAATCAATTACCCGCATAATTAAAAATTATCTCAAATTACTTAAAATTTTATTTATTATTTTTTTAATATGCTTTATACATCCTACTATCATGGTCTTATGGTACCTTGTATAGTACTAGTCCGTAAATAAAATATCGGGTATTAACGCTCGGCCCGTATTTTATCCCAATATGCCATACTTGGATTCTTTTTTTGACTGGCTTCCCTTCCTATCTTCACGAATTTACTCATCATTTGTTTAGAATAGCATAATCCTTATAATCTCCAAATAATTTTTTTCCTTGGATTAATGTAAATTACTTTATGACAAATTCAACGTACAATACTACAAGGTGCAAAGTCATCGTAATATAATACTACGGGACGTAATATTCACAAAATATTATGGGGCACAACAATTACCGTCGATTTGTTCAGGGATTTTTATCCATTGCGGCACCTACGACCAGGCTGACCCAGAAGGGTGCTCCGTTTCAGTGGACGGAAGAGTGTGAGAAGAGCTTTCAGAAGCTCAAGACAGCTTTGACTACAGCCCCAGTTTTGATATTGCTACCGATTAGGAGTCTTATACTATCTATTGTGATGCCTCGAGGGTTTGCCTTGGAGCGATATTGATACAGGACGGTAGGGTGATTGCCTACGTGTCCAGACAGTTGAAGGTACATGAGAAGAGTTATCCTGTCCATGATCTCGAGTTAGCTGCTATTGTTCACACCTTGAAGATTTGGCGTCACTATTTTTACGGTGTGCCTATGAGATTTATACTGATCACCGGAGTTTGAGCATCTGTTCAAGCAGAAGGACTTTAATTTGAGCCAGATGAGGTGGTTAGAGCTGCTGAAGGACTATGATATCACTATCTTATATCATCCGGGCAAGGCTAATATTGTCACGACCCAAATCCCAAACCCGGTCGTGATGGCGCCTCTCGTGAAGACAAGACCAGCCAATAAAACAAAGGCTTCCTTTTAACAGTTATTTAACACTTATAAAGCTAAAACGTGATTAGCATAATCAAAAGTGCGGAAAAACAACGACAACAACAGGGAACCATCCCGCCACAGCCCGACATCGGGGTATCACTAGTCATGAGCTACTACAGAGTTTACTAAAGTACTACAAGTCCAGAAATAGGAACAAGGTCTGAAAGTAACATGAACAACATAAAATAAGAAAAAAGATCTGGTGCCGCGAACGATAGCGGTCACCTGGCTCAGCTATGATAACAAATTTTCAATCAAATCAAAACCCGCTACCGGGTGAACAATACCTGCAACTGTACATGAGGTGCAGGGAGTAAAGTGAGTACTCCAACTCAGTGAGTACTAAGGGTAAATAATAACTGAGCAATAATAAACCACGTAAGGCAAACCAACATGCTATATGGTACAGTGTAACCATTGAGAAAAACAAGGAAAACGTGAAAATCCTGTAGAAAATATCATGACTCAGTTCAAAACCCCTTTTCAAAAATATCTTTTTCCCACAGTAAAGCAATTAGATGAGGAACAGGTAGTGCAAGTCAGCACAAAAGTCAGCCCCTCGGGCACAAACAAGTATGCATAATTGAGCTCATAAACTCGCTCTACAGGCAATATTTTTGCTCTGGGTCAGCCCTCGTTACCTGAACCGTTTACATCATACAGTGTCACTGTTACCACTGTCTCAAATTTATCCTTTTTAACAGTGATCAGACAATATCAGTACAGCAGATAAATATCTGAAGAAATAACAAAAACAACTAATAATGCACAAAAGTATGAATGCAATGCATATGACGGTACACTCCGTCACCCACTACGACGTGCAATACGATCTATTTAACGTCGACGACGCTCACTGGGGGTGTGTATAGACTCCGGAGGGGCTCCTACATCTCAAGCGCTATAATCAAACCATCTCGTGGCATCAACCAGGCCCTCGGCCTCAATATCAATACAGTATCGCTGCGGAGCCTAGCCCGATCCAGCGCTCACAGGGGTGTGTACAGACTCCGGAGGGGCTCCTATAGCCCAAGCGCAATATCAGCCATGTCGTGGCATCAAACAGGCTCTCGGCCTCAATATCAATATATCCTCGATGCGGCGTGCAGCCCGAGCCATCCATATATTCAGAAATCACTATAACACTACTGCAGTGCGCAGCCCGATCCATGCTCAGTCCAGAAATGCACATAAGCCACTTGGGCAATGTTAACACGATAGTCCTCAGCTCAAAACGTCAATAAAATATTGTTTAAGTTTTCATATCTTAGGAAGATGGCTGAGTTTGCAAAATAGTATTAAAACCTTGGACCGAGATCAAATAATATGTAAGTAATGAAAAGACATTGATATCAATCCCTTAAGGATTCACATAGTTGGCACGAAACCCCAAACATGGCAATCAGCCCAAATTATGATGATAACAAATAATTTTAGTCAAATACGCGGTAAAAATCAACAATCGGGATGGACCAAGTCACAGTCCCCCAACGGTGCTCTACCCCACGCTCAAATCCGGCATGCAAATCACCTCGATACAACACTATGATGTGCAATTCCGAGGTTTCAAAACCCTCAGGATATCATTTACAAGTATTACTCACCTCGAATCGGTGAAATTCCTCACTCGCGATGCCTTTGCCCCTCAAATGGGCCTCCACGCGCGTCGAGTCTAACCAAAATCAGAGCAAATACATTACAATATGCCAAGGGAACAATACCCAATCGAAAACAATTGAAATATAGCAAAAATCCCGAAACTAACAAAACCTGAGCCCCGGGCCCGCTTCTCGAAAAATTACAAAACTCACATTACCGGATTCCTCATCTCGCCACGAGTCCATACATACCAAGAACTCCCAAATCCGAGCTCAAATGACCTATCAAATCCCAATTTGAAACCTCAAAAGTCAAGCCCTAGCTTTACCCCTTTTTAATGAATTTTAACCAATTTCTATATTAATTCTACCATAAACTTGAATAATTAGGCCAAAGAACTTACCTCTAATCATTCTCCCTTGAATCCCTCTTCAAAATCGCCTCAAAGCTCTAAAAGTCGCTCCACAATGGAGGAAACATGACATAAGTTCGCGCATGAAATAATGATATAAACCCTTCTGCCAACAGCGATTTTCACTTCTGCGGCTAAATAACCGCACATGCGGTCACCGCACATGCGACCAAACGACCGTTTATGCGGTCACACTTAAAATCCCCTGGACCGCTTATGTGGTCTAGAACCGCTTCTGCGGTCGCCGCATTTGCAGACTTTTGTCCGCTTCTGCGGAAATTGCCAAGCCTCCAGGAACCGCATTTTGAGACCTCCCCGCCGAGAACCAGCAACTTCAAACATGCAACAAACTCTGAATTCTCTGTTTAACCCCCCGAATTCACCCCGAGGCCTCCGGGACCTCAACCAAAAGCACAGATCAAAGACTATCGTTAACATCAAAAATCACCATCGTTAACATCAAAAATCATCAAATTTCCTCAAATCAAAGACTAAGTTTAACCAAAACTTCCAAAATTCGCATTTGATCAAAAACCCGACCAAACGATATCCGAATGACTTGAAAATTTGCACACATATCCAAAATCACCTAACGAAGCTACAACAACTCTCGGAATTCCATTCCGACCCTCGGATCAAAATCTCACCTATCAACCGGAATTCGCCAAAATTCCAACTTTGCCTATTCAAGCCTAATTCTACACCAGACCTCGAAATATAATTCCGATCGCACTCCCAAGTTACAAATCACCTCCCGGAGCTAACCGAACTATCGGAATTCACATCCGAGCCCTCTAACTCATAAGTCAACATCCAGTTGACTTTTCCAACTTAAGCCTTCTTAAAAGAGACTAAGTGTCTCATTTTTTATCAAAAATCAATCCAAATCAACTCTAACACACCACATACCGATAACGAAACATGAAGAAGCATGAAATGGGAGAAACTGAGCAATAACACTTGATACGACGAGTCAGGTCATCACATCCTCCCCAACTTAAACCATCACTCATCCTCGAGCGTACCCAGAGTTGTACTAGAAGCCAACCAATAGCGGAATGACCTTACCAAGCATATACTCGGGGTGATCCCGTGTCACCCTATCCCATATAGGTCCGATAACACGACATAGCTGAAATCTCACAATCCGTCGAGACCATAAACCGCGGAACCACATTGCACTTTCTGAAATTATAAACAAGACCAGAACCTCACATCTATACTCAGAATAAGTCCGAACCAGCTGTAATATCCCATACCTGCAACCTCAATGAAATCATACGATATACCACATAATCCAACACTTAAAACGATAACTTCTATTCACAGCAACTGTCCACAACAACCATATACCGATAGAAACCTCTTATTAGCTAAAGTCTTATTCCGTCACTTTGATATACTGCCAATGATAAGTAAAACACGCGATAAACCGTAACCATTTCTCAGATCGACCATTCATGAAGCCACTTCCCTTTTGACTAATACCACAACAGACTTTCGAATCGAACCTCGATATTATCCTTCCAACAAGATGAAATCAAATCCGTTCATATTCATTAATGACTCTAACGATCACCTCGAATCCAACACATCACTCTGGTGATATGACACCTCAACACAGGCCTAAGCCACAACTTGCATAATACACGCACCAATGAGGGACGGTCTGAACATACTCAAATCATGACAAATGACTCAAACGAAAGGGTTGTACCTCAAGCTCATCAGTACCATTACAACACAAGGCTGAGAATCCATCTCACATCATAGAATAGAGCACACAAATCTAATCCGCAAGGTCATATCACCACATAGCCTCGCTACAGTGCATGATCCTATCCCAGCCACTGCTCCGCATGAGACACCTCAAGTCGCTATACTCAAAATTGACAACCACGTACGATTGATATTTGGATCCCAAAAAAATCATTATACCCATGGTGAAGTAAGTGGTATACACCATACAATCCTGAAAGGACATAACCGATGCGCCATTCGCCGAGCAACACCCAATACGGACTTTCCTTAGAACCAGGAAACAAGGCATACAAGACGGCATATGGAAAACTATTCCCATCATCACACTGTTACGGCGTGCAACCCGATCCAGATAACATACCCATAGCGGCGTGCCACCCGATCCACACATACTCATGGCGGCGTGCCATCCAATCCACACATACTCATGGCGGTGTGCCATCCGATCCACACATACCCATGGCGGCGTGCCATCCGATCCACACATACTCATGGCGGCGTGCCACCCGATCCATATATATATCTCACATAAGGAGATGCACATCGAGCCAAATTTGATCATTACAACAAAATATCGAGTATCGATCGTAAGCATACTGAGTGCATACAATATCTACATATAGCGTTATAAGCTATAAAACTCAAGCGCAATTGAGGTTTTACTCTCAACTTCCACTATGAATCCCGATAGCACCGCACCATATGTGCCCATAGTCCGTAAATCATAACATCTCGCAATGCAGAAAACAACTCATAGATCTCTCCAGATAGCTGATAAGCTTAGCAACGGTCGATTCAACCTATCCCTCGACAATATGATTCGGAACCAACAGAGTCAACTCATACTGGGATACGCATTCGAAAAGTCTCTTAACGCCGGAACTAGCCCAATAATAGCAACCTCTGCAGTGACATCCATCATGAAGGCTCAATTAGGAAAAGCAATCCTTCCCAGTTGTCCGCTGGGTCTTTAAAAGATAAACCGCTCCATAAGAACATAACCCAATGCACCTCGCCACTCAAACCATGGCGTTTTCGACATAGCCCATAACGCAATAGTCCAGAATTAATCTAATACTGAGACAACCAGTCTGAACTTCAACATCACATCCAAAATCTAATATACCAGCAACGAAAGATTCACTCGAGCCTCCAAATCCCAATACTCACCAAACAGTGCTGATACACACGATCCACCATCACAAATAGCTCGAATATGAGGACTTCCGCCTCCAATTCGACATAGCATACGAATCATCATACTGGATCCCAATTTCGCCGTTCGAACACATGCCACAGCTAAATATCCAATAATCTCCCTGTGCCACCAAGCAACTCGAATATCACCTGTCGATCTAACGAGAAAGTGCCGTAACACCACCGAAGTACCATCACTTAATCACATTGCCCTTTCTCTGAAATATATACTCTCATAGAATCACTTTCAAACAACCGTACCATTTTCCTTGATTATCTGAGGCTACCCGCTGCCTAAGTGCTTTATGAATTTCCTTTCTAACCTGAACTAAAACTTATCTAATGACGAACTTTCATTGATCTCATCTAGAAGAAAATCCTTACACATCTCATGCCTCTCACATTCGTAGAAAATGCACCTCTTTAACCACGGTAGCAATCAACAAGAACTTTCCCAATTTCATTTGCACAAACTAAACTGCCATGACTGAATCCTTCTAACCAAATCACGCTAAGCAAGTCGTCAAAACCCAAGAGCATAGCTGAAAAATCATGTGCTAACCCATTACCTCGAATACATGCCGGGAATTAAGCACACCCTTACCATGACGATCCGTCCCGTTATCAAGCTACTTCATTTATCTAAATTTCTTCTAATTCATTTTCAACTTGATATTTCTTCTTGCTATAGCACCACAGCTCCTTAACATAGGTTCACTACACGAGATCCAAGCACAAGACCACACTATCTAAGACCCACAAGCCACTGAATACTCTCTCAATTATTCCCAGAAATACCACATTCCCGCATGCTCTGCTTGAAGAACTTTACTGCGAATCTAACTATGTATCCTTTACTTTCCTGATGCAGATACATAGATTACCATAATCAACATAGAATACCACAAGTCTTGACATCTTCTAATGAAACTCAGTTCCTAACCCCATATGCAACTTTAGAACTCTCAATTGACGTACGCATACTCTTGAACCCATTAGAACCATTCTCGCAAGTCATTCACTCTTGTTCAACTGCAATTTACCTAATCAAACAGACGTAACCACCGTGCCTTAATAGCACTCTGACCCCGCAGGACATGATCTCATTCCGATACAACCAAACAGCTTCCTTCTCTTTACACTAAGCATTCTTTATCAACAACAGCTCAAGACATCCTATTATTTCCACACATCCACAAAGTACCATATAACCTCTGTCAAAATTTTGCTTCACTCGTGCCATCCCCGGCCCAATTTCTGCAACCAGAACTGATCCGCCAGCATATCTCGAAATGGAACCAACATAGCACATAATCGTGCAGTCAGCTAATCAACAACAACCTCCCAACTTGGCTCGAAGCCATATATCAAGACACCCTTAACGTTTCATAACACTTTTACTCTAATGATGCCACAATGATATTAAACTCAATCATCTACAAGTTTGTGAAAACACAGATCATCCAGTTCTGCAATCCTCTGCAAACCTCACATTCATCCCCACATCAACTGAGTCCACTCCCTTAAGCGACCAGAATTTTCAAATTTCAACACGTACCCTTCAATTACACATGAGATCTTCTAACATATACATAAGAATCGTACCCCTTAAGAACACTCCGCAGGAGATAACCCACGTGCTTCGCCTCAGTTTAGTATTTCAGTACACTTTCCACCATCATACACATAACACAGCCATTTAGTCTTCCTGAGTCTGTACTCATATCGCCACACGCAATACACTTCACTTTCCAACTAGGAGATACAAAAATATTCTTCACGCGCCCATATTCGGGCTACACATCAAACCACAATAGGAAACGAACACTTAACAGTTCATCCATTATCCAACAGACTTCTTTGTCACTACCAAGTCATATAGAAACATTACATAGTACCAACATACTCATTACGTAGTTATCCAGCTGCCATTCCCACAATTAGGGACAATACTGAACATATAAGTTCATAACACCAGCTCGCAAAATCAGCACCTTGGTGCTCAAGCCATAAGCAAAGATCCAGCCTCAAGTCCTCCAGACTGGCCCAACATCAAACTCACATAGATTATATCTTGCCCCTTGATCGGGGAATCACCAGCCATCGAGGCACATCTGATACTGAGCGCTAATATGCGCATACAAATGCGTGGAAGGAATTTCAAGAGTCATATCTCAAGCTGAATCAAGTACGCACGACAAGAATTCCAAGAAAATGAAGTTTCCTAAAGGTTCTGCAGCCTCTTAAGAATAAATACAGACGTCTCCGTACCGATCCGCGAGACTCTACTATACTTGCTCATGACTCGTGAGACTTAGTAACCTAGGCTCTGATACCAACTTGTCACGACCCAAATCCCAAACCCGATCGTGATGGCGCCTTTCGTGAAGACAGGGCCAGCCAACAAAACAAACGCTTCCTTTTAACAGTTATTTAACACTTATAAAGCTAAAACATGATTAGCATAATCAAAAGCGCGGAAAAACAATGACAACAACAGGGAACCATCCAACCATAGCCCGACATTGGGGTGTCACTAGTCATGAGCTACTACAAAGTTCATTAAAGTACTACAAGTCCAAAAATAGGAACAAGGTCTCAAAGTAACATGAACAACATAAAATAAGGGAGAAGATCTGGTGCCGTGGACGCTAGCGGTCACCTGGCTCAGCTATGATAACAAATCTTAAATCAACTCAAAACCCGCTACCAGGTGAACAATACCTGCAACTGCACACGAGGCGCAGGGAGTAATGTAAGTACTCCAACTCAGTGAGTAATAAGGGTAAATAATAACTGAGCAACAATAAACCATGTAAGGCAAACCAACATGCTATATGGTACAGTATGACCATTGAGAAAAACTGGGAAAACGTGAAAAACCTTTAGAAAATATCATGACTCAGTTCAAAACCCCTTTTTAAAAATATCTTTTTCCCACAGTAAAGCAGTTAGATGCGGAACAGGAGTGCAAGTCAGCACAAAAGTCAGCCCCTCGTGCACAAACAAGTATGCATAATTGAGCTCATAAACTCGCTCTACATGCAATATTTTTGTTCCTGGTCAGCCCTCGTTACCTGACCCGTTTACATCATACAGTGTCACTGTTACCACTGTCTCAAATTTATCCTTTTTAACAGTGATCAGACAATATCAGTACAATAGATAAATATCTCAAGAAATAACACAAACAATGAATAATGCACAAAAGTATGAATGCATATGACGGTACACTCCGGTACCCATTGTGGTGTGCAGTCCAATCTATTTAACGTCGACGACGCTCACTGGGGGTGTGTACAGACTCCGGAGGGGCTCCTATAGCCCAAGCGCTATAATCAAGTCATCTCGTAGCATCAACCAGGCCCTCGACCTCAATATCAATACAGTATCGCTGCGGCGCGCAGCCCGATCCGGCGCTCACTGGGGTGTGTATAGACTCTGGAGGGACTCCTACAGCCCAAGCATAATATCATCCATGTCGTGGCATCAAATAGGCTCTCGGCCTCAATATCAATATATCCTCGCTGCGGCGTGCAGCCCGAGCCATCCATATATTCAGAAATCACTATAACACTGATGTGGCGCGCAGCCCGATCCATGCTCAGTCCAGAAATGCACATAAGCCACTTGGGCAATGTTAACATGATAGTCCTCAACTCAAAACGTCAATAAAATATTGTTTAAGTTTTCATATCTTAGGAAGATGGCTGAGTTTGCAAAATAGTATTAAAACCTTGGACCGAGATCAAATAATATGCAAGTAATGCAAAGACATTGATATCAATCCCCGAAGGATTCACATAGTTGGCACGAAGCCCCAAACATGGCAATCAGCCTAAATTATGATGACAACAAATAATTTCAGTTAAATACGCGATAAAAATCAACAACCGGGACGGACCAAGTCACAGTCCCCCAACGGTGCTCTACCCCACGCTCATATCCGGCATGCAAGTCACCTCGATACAGCACTATGATGTGCAATTCCGGGGTTTCAAACCCTCAAGATATCATTTACAAGTATTACTCGCCTCGAACCGATGACATTCCTCGCTCGAGATGCCTTTTCCCCTCAAATGGGCCTCCACGCGCGTCGAATCTAACCAAAATCAGAGCAAATACATTACAATATGCCAAGGGAATAATACCCAATCGAAAACAATCGAAATATAGCAAAAATCCCGAAACTAACAAAACCCGAGCCCAGATCCCACTTCTCAAAAAATTACAAAACACACATTACCAGATTGCTCGTCTCGCCACGAGTCCATACATACCAAGAACTCCCAAATTCGAGCTCAAATGACCTATCAAATCCCAATTTGAAACATCAAAACTCAAGCCCTGGCTTTACCCCTTTTTAATGAATTTCAACCAATTTCCATATTAATTCTACCATAAACTTGAATAATTAGGCCAAGGAACTTACCTCTAATCATTCTCCCTTGAATCCCTGTTCAAAATTGCCTCAAAGCTCTAAAAATCGCTCCACAATGTAGGAAACATGACATAAGTTCGCGGATGGAATAATGATATAAACCCTTCTACCAACAACGATTTTTGCTTCTGTGGCTAAATAACCGCACATGCGATCACCGCACATGCGACCAAACGACCGCTTATGCGGTCACACTTAAAATCCCCTGGACTGCTTATGCGGTCTAGAACCGCTTCTGCGGTCGCCGCATTTGCGGACTTTTGTCCGCTCCTACGGAAATTGCCAAGCCTCCAGGAACTGCATTTGTGACCTCCCCGCCACATCTACGAAACTGCCCATGTGGTCCCTTTTCCGCAGATTCAGAAATGACAGAACCAGCAACTTCAAACATGCAACAAACTCTGAATTCTCCGT
Organism: Nicotiana glauca; assembly: GCA_026770625.1. Classification (NCBI taxonomy): domain Eukaryota; kingdom Viridiplantae; phylum Streptophyta; class Magnoliopsida; order Solanales; family Solanaceae; genus Nicotiana; species Nicotiana glauca. Next base: position 54,164 of record MU703855.1, read on the forward strand.
TTAACCATCCGAATTCACCCCGAGGCCTCCGGGACCTCAACCAAAAGCACAGACATGATCTATTACTTTATTCTAACTTGCTCGAATCATCAAATCACCATCGTTAATATCAAAAATCATCAAATTTCCTCAAATCAAAGACTAAGTTTAACCAAAACTTCCAAAATACGTATTCGATCAAAAACCCGACCAAACGATGTCCGAATGACCTGAAAATTTGCACACATGTCCAAAATCACCTAACAAAGCTACAGCAACTCTCGGAATTCCATTTCGACCCTCGGATCAAAATGTCACCTATCAACCGGAATTTGCCAAAATTCCAACTTTGCCAATTCAAGCCTAATTCTACAACGGACCTCCAAATTCAATTCCGATCGCACTCCTAAGTCACAAATCACCTCTCGGAGCTAACTGAACTATTGGAATTACATCCGAGACCTCTAACTCATAAGTCAACATCCGGTTGACTTTCCCAACTTAAGCCTTCTTAAAAGAGACTAAGTGTCTAATTTCTTATCAAAAATCAATCCAAATCAACTCTTACACACCACATACCGATAACAAAACATGAAGAAGCATGAAATGGGGGAAACTGAGCAATAACACCTGAGACGATGGGTCGGGTCGTCACAAATATGGTGGCTGATGCTTTGAGACACTAGGCGGAGAGTTTGACTTATCTACCAGCAGCGGAGAGACCCATGGCGATGGATGTTCAAGCCTTAGCCAACCAGTTTGTGAGATTGGATCTTTTAGAGCCTAGCCGGGTCCTTGCTTGTGTGGTTTCTCGATCTTCCTTTTTTGATTGTATTTGGAAGAATCATTTTGATGACCCTCATTTGCTTGTCCTCAAGGACAAGGTTCTGCGAGGTGATATGAGAGATGTGACCATTGGTGATGATGGGGTATTGAGGATACAGGGTCGGGTTTGTGTGCTTAATGTTGTTGGGCTTCGGGACTTCATTCTAGAGGAGGCCCATAGTTCACGATATTCCATCCATCCGGGTGCCGCAAAGATATATCAAAATTTGAGACAACACTATTGGTGGAGGCGGATGAAGAAGGATATAGTTGGGTTTGTAGCTTGGTGCCTCAATTGTCAGCAGGTAAAGTATGAGCACCAGAGGTTGGGTTGATTGCTTCAGCAAATAGAGATTCCGGAGTAGAAGTGGGACCGGATCACCATGGACTTCGTAGTTGGGCTCCCACGGGCTTTGAGAAAGTTCGATGCCATTTGGGTGATTGTGGATCCGCTAACCAAGTCCACGCACTTCATTCCTATGTGTACCACATATTCTTTGAAGCGGTTAGCGGAGATTTATATCCGGGTGATTGTTCGTCTGCATGGTATTCCAGGTTCCATTATTTTAGATAGAGGTACTCAGTTCACATCACGGTTTCGGAGGGCCGTACAACATGAGTTGGGTACTCGGGTAGAGTTGAGCATAACATTTCACCCCCAGACGGATGGACAGTTCGTGCGCACTATTTAGATTCTTGAGGATATGCTTCGAGCGTGTGTGATAGAGTTTGGAGGTTCTTGGGATCAGTTCTTGCCACTGGCTGAGTTTGCTTACAACAACAACTACCATTCCAGCATTCAGATGGCACTGTATGAGGCCTTGTATGGTAGGCGGTGCAGATCCCCAGTGTGCTGGTTTGAGCTGGGGGAGGCTAGATTATTGGGCATAGATTTGGTACAGGATGCCTTGGAGAAGGTTAAGATAATTCAGGATAGGCTCCATACAGTCCAGTCCAGACAGAAGAGTTATGCGGACCGGAATATTCGTGATGTTTCCTATATGGTTGGAGAGCGGGTCTTGCTACGAGTTTTGCCTATGAAAGGTGTTATGAGATTTGGGAAGAAAGGGAAATTGAGCCCGAGGTTTGTGAGCACGTAATTTTTGCCCTAAGCAAATGATTCTAAAAGTTGCAAATTAAATAATTTTACAATTTTTAGAAA
>MU703858.1:3551-21597 GCA_026770625.1 Nicotiana glauca
CTCTAAAATACCATACGAACTTGTTTCAATCATAAAAACACGCCCTTTAACACAAAAATCACCAACTTACCACGGATTCAAGCCTAATTTTCCTTAAAACTTCTGAATCTCACATCCAATCAAAAACCCGTCCAAACGATGTCCGAATGACCTGGAAATTTGCAGACATATCCAAAATCACCTAACGTAGCTACTGCAACTCTCAGAATTCCATTCCGACTCCCGGATCAAATTCTCACCTATCAACCGGATTTCGCCAAAATTCCAACTTCGCCAATTCAAGCCTATTTCTACAACGGACTTCCAAATTCGATTTCGATCGCTCTCCTAAGTCATAAATCATCCCCCGAAGCTAACCGAATCATCAAAATTCTCATCCGAGCCTTCTAACCACATAGTCAACTTCCAGTTGACTTTTTTTCTAAAACAAGCTCCCTTCTAAGAGGTTGTGTGCCTTATTTTTAACCACAACCAATTCAATTACACCCGATCAGCTCAAATACCGATATAAAAGCATGAAGCATCACAATAAAGGGGGAAACGGCGTACTAACTCACGTGACAACGGGTCAGGTCGTCACAATCCGAGGCTTAATTTCAAAAGTTGGAAAATCAATTGAGAGCTCGGGAGAAGGCGATTTTGAGTGGGTTTCTAAGAGAAGATCATTGGGTAACGTCGCTTTGATCCTTTCTAGTTATATTTCCTCATTACCTAGTTAAATCAACCATTAGAATTCAAATTCAAGGTCTAAAATTGGGAAAAATGGGTGAAACTTCTTAGACTTAATTATGTGATTTTGAGTGGGCATTTGACCTCCGATTTGGGAGATTTTTATATGGTTAGACTCGTGAGAGTATGAGGGTTCTGAAAATGCAAAATTTATTTGATTCCGAGCCGTTGGACTGATGGGCATTTTGGTTATTTTACCTATTTTCGCGCCCTAGCTTTAATTTTGATAATGAAATCAGTTGTTTGTGATGTTATTTACGTTACATAATTGGATTGAATAGATTTGGGCCATTCGGAGTTGGATACTCGTGGCAAGGGCATCGTTCCTTAGTTGATTTTTGCACCGGTTCGAGGTAAGTGGCTTGTCTAACTTTGTATGGGGGACCTCTCCCCTTAGGATCTATTACTTGTTATTTTAAATGCCCGGTATGCGAGATGACGAGCGTGTACTTGTGCTAGTTGTTGAAAATCCGTTTTACTTAGAATGTTTAACTGTGTTTTCTTGCGAATTTGCCTATTCTAAAATTCAATTTACCCTGTGTTAGATTAGGATAAGCATGTTTAGCTGACTTACTTGCTTAATTGCTTAAATTGTATTATATGTTCTTCGTGAAGCATGCTAGACTAGAAATTCTATTAATTGTTCTTACTTAGCATTTATTTTATTTGAATTGTGTGGTGTTACGAATTGAGGACTACGGCATGGCATCCCGATAACTCCCTTTGTATGTGTTTCGTTCTACGACTGAGAGTGTGGGATACCAAGAGATCCCTGGCACAGATATGATTATAAAAGAGGAGGATACTAGGAGATCCTCGGGATACTAAGAGATCCTTTGTGTAAACATGGAGGATACTAGGAGATCCCTTGAGCATATGATGAGGATACCAGGAGATCCTCGGGATACCAGTAGATCCCTCAAGTATATTATGAGGATACCAGGAGATCCTCGGGATACTAGGAGATCCCCGATGATAGATATCCGGTGGTGATTTGCACTTCTATTTATTTACTGTGTTAGTTCTCGGTTACTGTCTTATTTATTATTTTGCTAGATTCTCACAGTAGATTATATCCATATGGTCTTTCCTTATTCTATTGATTATCATGTTTTTATCTCAGTAGGTCCTCGACCTTCCTCGACACTACCCGACCGAGGTTAGGCTTGGCACTTACTGAGTACCGTTGTGGTGTACTCACACCTCTTCTGTGCATGTTTTTCATGTGCAGATCCAGGTACCTCTACGCAGGCGCATTATCAGTAGCTGCAGGGAGCATTTCGGAGACTTGAGGTATATCTGCCGCGTCCGCAGACCAGAGAGTCTCCCTCTCACTCTACCCTCCTTTAGTTAGTTAGATGCTATTTTGTTCTTCCTTGCTACAGACTTTCCGGATGATTAGAGCAGTGTTATGTATTACTCTTAGCCTGTGTTGCCCGTGGGTTTCCAGGTCTTTAGGATGGTTTCAGAATTTAAAGTGTTAAAGTGTATGCGTCAGGCGGCAACTGTATACATTACTCACGTTATTTAGCTTTTGATTATAAATTTCGTAAATGTTGTTACTTCCGCAATGTGTTAGGCTTACCTAGTCGTGAAGACTAGGCGCCGTCATGATGTGTTCACAGTTGGTGAACTAGGGTCATGACACACGACTTGTGGCACAAGGGTTTTCGCAAAGGCCTGACATTGATTATATGGAGACATATTCTCCTGTGGTAGATGCAATTAGGGGTGTGCATTCGATTTATCGATTCGATTTTGACCCTTATCGATAATTACTTATCGATTTCGATTTGTACATATTCTTGTCGTTATCGTTTCAATAAGTTTTTGATTTTTTCGATTTCGATTTATTGATTTTTGGGGCTTATCGATTCGGTTATCGATTACATCAATAAGAAAATTTGCGGGATTCCACAGAAGGTATATCGCTACAAATACGCCTAACTAATATGGACAAAAAGAAGCTAAAATAAGACGAACATCATTTATAACATAAAAATTGTGTCAACAAGCACATGCAATAAAACTAAAGTAAGGGATCAAATATATGCCACTAATGCTCCAATGGTAAAAAAAAATACATCATCACGACTAATTTTGTTTTCCATTAATTTGAACTTCATTCCCTTGAGCTTTAAATATGATAATTCCTTAAATGTGGTAGAGGAAATAATAGGGTTAGGGACTTAGGGTAAAGGAAAGGATATTATAGAATAAGGGTAAAAAAAATATTTAAAAAATTATAAAAAATTATTTTTCTTTTTAGTATATCTTGTCGGTTTATCAATAAACCGATAAACTGAAGAGGATAAATCGAAATCGATAACTCGATAAGGAAGATTTTAAAATCGAAATCAAAATCGATAAATCGATAAACCGATATTGATAAACTGATAACAAATGATCGATTCGATTTATCGATAAACCGATTCGAATGCACACCCATGCAATTACCTTCAGGTATCTAATAAATCTGGCAGTCCACGAAAAGCTTGATATGCGGTTGATGGATGTTGTCGCAGCCTACTTATATGGCTCACTGGACAATGAAATTTTTATGAAAATCCCTGAAGGATTTAAAGTTCCTAAAGCACATAAAAGTTCAAGAGAAACTTGTTCAATAAAGCTTTAGAAATTCTTATACGGATTGAAGCAATCAGGGAGGATGTGGTACAATCACCTTTGCAGTATTTGCTAAATGAAGGGTACAAAAATGATCCTATTTGGCCTTGTGTCTTTATTAAAAGGTCTGGATCTAAATTTGTCATCATAGCAGTATATGTTGATGACTTGAATATCATTGGAACTTCTAAATAGCTTCCAGGCTGTAGAGTGTTTGAAGAAAGAGTTTGAAATAAAAGATCTTGGTAAGACAAAATTTTGTCTTGGCCTACAAATTGAGCATGTACCAAATGGAATTTTTGTCTATCAATCAACATATACTGAAAAGGTTTTAAAGCGATTTTACATGGATAATGCACATCCATTGAGTACCCCAATGGTTGTGAGATCGCTTGACATAAATAAAGATCCATTTCGGCCTCAAGAAAATGATGGAGAGCTCGTTTGATGATGAAACTCCATATCTTAGTGCAATTGGGGTACTGATGTATCTTGCCAACAATACTCGACCAGATATTGCTTTGCAGTGAGCTTATTAGCAAGATTCAGCTCTTCCCCGAGACCCCAACAAGAAGACATTGGAATGGTGTTAATCATATATTTAGATATCTTCGGGGAACCATAGATATGGAATTATTTTATTCTAATGAATTCAAGTCAGAAATGATTGGCTATGCCGATGCAGGTTATTTGTTTGATCTACATAAAGCCCGATCTCAAATAGGCTATTTGTTTACATATGGAGGTACTGCTATATCATGGCGTTCAATGAAACAAACAATAGCTGCCACATCTTCAAATCATGCTGAGATAATAGCCATTTATGAAGCTAGTCGAGAATGTGTTTGGTTGAGATCAATGACTCAGCATATTCAGGAAATGTGTGGTTTTCTTATGAAAAAGGATAATCCAACAACACTATATGAAGACAATGTTGCTTGTATTGCTCAATTGAAAGGAGGATACATCAAAGGAGGCAGAAAAAAGCATATTTCACCAAAGTTCTTTTTCACGCATGATCTTCAACAAAATGGTGAAATTAATGTTCAACAGATTCGTTCATGTGAAAATTTGGTTGATCTGTTCACTAAGGCTTAACCAACCTCAACATTTGAGAAGTTGAGACAGAAGATTAGAATGCGACGTCCTCGAGAAATAAAGTGATATTTTCATGAGGGGGAGTAAGATACGCGATGTACTCTTTTTCCCTTAGCCTAGGTTTTGTCCCACTGAATTTTACTGGTAAGGTTTTTAACGAGGCAGCAAATAAAGTATATTACAGATATGTGTACTCTTTTTCCTTCACTAATATTTGATCCCACGGGGTTCTTTCTTAGCAGGTTTTAATGAGGCATATTATCTATGTTTGGACATCCAAGGAGGAGTGTTATAAAATCTTTAGTAAATGTGGATGTCCACTACTCCCACTACTTTTACCCATGATGTAATAACCTCCCATTACTCATCACCATTATGATTGTAAATCTCACACCTCCATAACCCCTCCCCGTGATCTTCCCCATGATCTCAATTATTAATATCATGTTTAAGACAATCATTTTGTCACCTTCATATGTAATCGTATAAATAGAGGCATGAAATGTGAGATGGAATACACTTGAACACTTGGTGAAATAAGAAAGTTATCTCTTCTTCTCTTATTCTACTTATCTTTTGTTTTATATTGTTACTTTGAGTTACATTTTTTAACATAGCCATAAATTTTAGAAGGAAAAAAAGTATTTTTGAATAAAAGAAAAAGCACTTTTTCCTGAAAGTATTTTTTTTTGCAAAATACATAAAAAAAAAATACACTTTCATAGCTTGTTTGGCAGGCTTTTTTTATGTGGCCAAAAGTACTTTGTTTCTGTTGCCAAAAGTGATTTTTTTTTTTGCGAAGTCAAAGTATTTGGCCAAACTTTAGAAAGAAAAAAAAATACTTTTGGATAGAACCAAAAATAATTTTTGAGAAGCAAATAAAAGTAGCTTTTTTTTTAAAATCGCTTTTGTTAAAAAAATACACTTAGAAGCACTTTTTTAAAGTTTTGGCAAATATTAATTGCTATTCAAAGTACTTTTTAAATTAAATAGTCAAATTTTAGAAAAGCACTTTTCAAGATAAGCTAATTTTAGAAACACATTTTAAGTAAAAATCCTACTTTTAGCCTGTTTGGCCAAGCTAAAATCAACTTATTTTCAAAAGTATTTTTGTGCTTATTAAGAAAATACTTTTGGTGAGAACCAACTTATGTTTGGCTAATTAATTTGGAAAGTACTTTTGAGCAGCAACTAATATTTGGACAAACTTTTAAAATTTGTTTCTACCTGTACTTTTTTTAAAAGTGCTTTTTAAAATAATATTTTTGGAAAGAAGCTACTTTTTTTTACTTCTCAAAAACTGCTTCTACTTTTACATAGAAGCATTTTTTTTTTCTTTCGAAATATTTGCCAAACACCTTTACTTTGAAAAAACACTTTTAGCCCAAAAAATAATTTTGAAAGAAAAATACAAACTAAGCAAAACAATACTTTTAAAGCTTTGTCAAACATTAATTACTGTTTAAAGTGCTTTTAAATTAATTAGTCAAATTTTAGAAAAGAACCTTTCAAGAAAAGCTAATTTTAGAAGTACATTTTAAGTAAAAATCCTACTTATAGATTGTTGGCCAAGCTAAAATCAACTTATTTTCAAAAGTATTTTTCTCAAAAATGATTATTAAGAAAATACCTTTTGTGAGAACCAACTTATGTTTGGCTAATTAATTTGAAAAGTACTTTTTAGCGGCAACTAATATTTGACCAAACTTTTAACATTTGTTTCTACCTGTATTTTTCTCAAAAGTGCTTTTAAACCCTTTAAAAAAAAATATTTCTGTAAAGAAGTTACTTTTTCTATTCAAAAATTACTTCTGTTTTACTTAAAAGCACTTCTTTTCTTTCAAAATATTTGCCAAACACCTTTACTTTGAAAAATGCTTTTAGCCCAAAAAATAATATTTAAGAAAAAAAAAAGGAACTAAGCAAAACAGGTTATTTTAGCATCATTTAAGGATATTCAACGGATGACCACTCATAGAGAATCTCCAGTAATGTTCAATAGACTCCTAACAGCTTGTTTGGAGGGTTGTTACATGTCGTTTCATAACGTATCGTATTGTATTGTACTGTATTGTTTGATAAATACAATATTTGGATAGATTGTATCATTTGTTATCGATTGATGATATCATGCACCAACAATCTGAAGAATAAACTTGCAACATTACTAAGAAAAAATATGATACAAAGTAAAATTATTATATAAAAAAGTAGGTTAAGTGATAAAATATGATTACTTAATAATAAGAAATGGCAAGATGAGACGAAAAAGAAAGGTAACGACGTCACCACGTCAAATCTGTCGTTACATAATATGGCGTTTTTCGTCATTATGTGACTATGGTTGCTGGGTCGCATTTGATGTCCCGAGAAATTTTTAAGCGATTCAGGTCAGGGGACTTGAGCTCACAGCGGAAGGCGTGAGATATAGCACACAAATATATGAGAATCGAGCGGAATTCAAGTTTTGTGGCCATAAAATGCCAAAAAAGGAGGAACGATCATGGCGGTGTGCTGACTATGGTTCCTTAGATTGTATTTGATGTCCTGAGGCGGTCCGAATCCGGTTAGCACACGAAATATGAGAATCAGATGGAATTCCAGTTTTATGGCCGTAAAACGCCAAAAAACGAGGAACGGTCATGGCAAGGCGATGACTATAGTTCCTTAGGTTATATTTGATGTCCCGAAAAAATTTTAAGCGATCCGAAATCGAAGGCCCGGGCGACGGCGGAAGGCGTGGTCTATAGCACACGAAAATATGAAAATTTGGAAGAATTCCAGTTTAATGGCCATAAATCGCCAAAAAACGAGAAACGGCATACGACGAATCTAACGATACGATACAATAAAATTTAAGTAACAATCAAAATAAATATTGTATTTAAAGTAACAATACGATACGATACGATACAATAAAATTTAAGTAACAATCAAAATAAATATTGTATTTAAAGTAACAATACGATACGATACGATACAATAAGTAACAACCATCCAAAAAAAACGGTAAATAGGGTTCTCATTTGGTCTATTAATATGTCCGATTCCTCCAACCCCACCCCCACCCCCCTCTACATGGAATGACCAAAGCGGGTGTAACCAAATATCCATGCCTAATATTGTTACTCTGATCAAGTGATCATGTGAGACTGTTGAATCATTTTAATAAATTGATTAAGCATTCTGTTGTCATTAATAGAGTAAAATATTAGTCTCTATCAAATATTTTTATGTATTCGTCCAGCCATGACAGAAAAGGAGCCTTTTCAATTCAAAACTGAATTGGGAAAATGCTAAAAAATCGTATCATTTCTTTTTTTATGCTTCTTTGCCTTGCCTTATTCAAAACTGGGCGAGATTCCAAGTTACATTCATTTGAACATGGCACGTGGGCCGGCCATCAAACATCTAACAATAATACGTTACTATGCTACATAGAAAATCTTATTACCCTCGGGGCTCATTTGGTAAGGTGCATAAAAATAATACTGAATATGGTCTATTAATAATGTTGGTATTAGTTATGCTGATATTAGTTATGCTGACATATTTCTTATTCATTGTTTGGTTTGATGTATTAAAGCATTGCACTGCACAAAAGAATCGCTTGTTTACAAAAATGCCTTCAAAAGTCAAAACTAGTCCATCAATCTAACTTTTTAAAAGAAACATATGTGAGAAATATTTTTATATGAAAAAGTTTTAAAAAAATTATTTGATTTGTCTACCTATATTATAATATAGAACTAAATATTTATTTATAAAAGATATATATGCTAAGTATTTATTTGTTTACTATAGATATAATTTTATTTCTCAATATTTGAATTATTTTAAACTTGTATTAATGTAATAACTAGTATATTTTAATCAAGCATAAATTTTAAAGGGCAGTTTTGTCTTTAACTAAGCTAATGCATGCATTAAAACTCATTGCATTACTAATACCACGGTTTTCTATGCATTAGTTATGCATATGATAACTAATGCTTACATAACTAATGCATATGTTCAAAATGTCTACCAAACAAGGTATTATTAATACACAAAGATAATGCATGCATTATTTTACCTAATGCATCCTACCAAACAACCCCTCAATATTTAAGGTTTGACTTAATTACACTTAATATACCAAATTACCAATTCTATACCATAGTGTATTTTAACCTAAAAAGCTAGCATCCTTACCTTGAGCAGTTTTTGTTAACATATAAAAATATGTCACATAATTAAGTCGAGCTCATAAATTTTTTAAATGACAATGACGAAGGAATTCTGAGTAATATAATATGTACGAGAATTTAAATTTTGTAAAAAATTGAAGAGCAGATATCACAATTATTTTTATATTCTAGTCGTACCATTGGGCTACGTACAACCATGTGATGGGGAGTATAAATTTTGTAAAATCTGAACTTAAGTTTGATAATTACATATTAATATTCCCACTATGAATTATTAATTATCAATTTATCTTTTAGTCCAAAGCCATAAAGTAAAAGAACCACAACATTAGTGTATCAACTCCATCTTCTTGACAACAATTGAAGAATGTAAAAATTCGTATGTGGCATAGGAGTGTAAAAATGCATCTACAATTGAAAACAATGCATCTACAATAAGAATACAAATAATCTACAATTCATCTACAAAATATCTACAAACTGGATGTATTGAATTTTAATATCCCAATTCTCATTCGATTGTAGTTTAATTGAGATTTTCGACATAATTGTGTTTTTTGCAGAAGATTTGTAGAAGTTTTAGTCGTTTTTGATTTGTGAAAACAGAAAACAAAGCATCTACAATTAGAATACAAATAATCTACAATTTATCTACAAAATATCTACAAACTGGGTACATTAAATTTTTATATCCCAATTCTCTTTCAATTGTAGCATAATTGAAATTTTTTATATAATTGCGTTTTTTCAGAAGATTTGTAGAAATTTCAGCCATTTTTATTTGTGAAAACAGAAAATAAAACATCTACAATCAGAATACAAATAATCTACAATTTCTGCAATATGTCTTATTCTTCTTCTTCGAGTTTCAATCTGAAATTCAGTCAAAACCAAGTCTAATCTTCACCGAAACCCCTCCAAACCATATTCCTGATTATTTTCAACAACACTCAATCCAGACAAATAATGATTTTTAAAAACCCAAATTTGAATTCAAAGCTTTCAAGCTTTTTAATAGCTGTCAATGGTGGAATTGATGTTCGTTCTTCATTTGCTTTGTATTACTGAAATTTGCGATTGAAAAATAAAGAGAGATGTAGAGAGAAGTCGGATATATATATGATATTTGGATAATTTCTGTATTAATGATCTGACAAATTACTAATGATTTCGTAAATTTTCTAAATTACTTTTACAACTGATGAAGATACAAATAAAGTTAACTGTTCTGAGATGTTGATTGTAATTTTCAGATTCATAAAGTCAATATAAAGTAATTGTTCAGTATCTTTTCCTTTCCTTTAATGTTCAGCTTCATAAAGTCAATAAAGAAAAAATAAAACAGGGATGAAGGGCATCTATGGCAATTCGATGGTGCACGAAATCTTTACCCGTCAAAAGCAAAAACTGATAAGGAATTAGGAATGAATCAACTCCTAATAATTAGTATTTAATGAATGGTATAATAATTGTAGAAAAAATGTGAACATGACGAATAAATATGAAATTATGCATATTTTTTATAATAAGATTTCATATATGATTTAGAAAGGAAGAAGTCTCTTGATAATAAGAGCAATTACTCCAACATGCTTTACCATATCCGACAGACCATTTCTTGGCTTTCTATAAAGGGATGAAAACTGAACAGGATAAATTTGGGACCAATCTAACTACAAATTGATTAATACAAAGATGAATTTCTCCGATTCCAGTGCTAAGAAAGAGAAGGAAAGAAGTTGAGTGGATCTTAGAGGCGTATTTTCACCCACTCAGAAGAAGCAATAATGTTCCTGATTTTGCTGCGCTGACTTTTGCGCTTGACAAGGCTGGGTTGCAAGGAACTCACTCAAACCTAGACACTACTTGGCAACATGAAAGTGACAATCTTACTAATAGCTCTTTGTGTGTAATGACTTGTCATGACGATAATTCCAATAGGATGACCATGACAACAGTAAATACTATACTACTTTAGGACGTTGTAATAGTTCATCTATACGCATTTGCTAAAGGCATATATATATATATATATCTTTTAGACCAAAAAAAAAATTCTTTTTTTTTTAACAATTGTAGGCAGCGAGTAAAAAAGAAACCAAAACAGATATTGCCAACTCTAAACCACCACTAACGCTTAGGCCATTTAGAGTGTTATCAGCATCAGCTCAACAATAAGCAACGTCGAAAGGGGAAATTTTTCATAATATGCTGGAAAAGAGGATCATCTATTTAGTGGGAGAAGCTGCTAGAAACAACCTCTGCATAGAATGCAAACCTCACGATAACAAACAAATACCATTCAATATCTCTGTACAAAAAGCAAGCCATTCATACATCAGCTTGCATCTTCATTAAAATCCTTATAGTCGTTGCTTATGTAAACAGCAAAATATACAAACAGATCCTCTGCAACAGCTTTCTACCGTGCCCTTTTTTACTTCTAAAAAAAAAACGACATTTTAGTATTCTTTTTTACCTAAACTTTGTGCTGGATAATATCCATACAAAGTCTGCATACATGCATCAAAAAACTAATACAAGATCAGACACAACCCTTTTTCTTTTGGGGGTCCCCTTTTCACTACTCAGAACATCATTAGTAGTGAAGATCAGTCCTTCATAACAAGCTTGTTAATTCCCACCAGTTCAGAGCGTCCACCTGACAAAAAAATATTACCACATGGGTTGGAAAGGTTCAATGCTCTACACCCTCTAAAATTCACCACACCTTCAGTATTGTGTTCGATGCAGCCTCACACTGATGCAGTGAGTAAACATACGAGCAGCAATAAACATTGGAATAGAAGGCAAGGAAGAAAAGAGAATATACTATTGACACCGACCCCACCTCACAATGTTTGCGATACACACGTTTAATGCAGTGTACACTGAGGCATATGATGAACGAATAATTTCAGACCCCGCGATGAAACAAGAATTATATCAAGACAGATTACCAAGATATCAACACGGTGTAAGCGAGTTACATAACTACTTACACATGTACATTGAAGTGAAATTCCTTTTGCTAAGTAACACATACATACACAGGTCAAACATTATAGATAGTGAAATCTTTGATCCATAAGAGCCCTATTTGTATGGCAATTGAAATGAGGAAAAACCACCCAAACAGCAAGAGTTATGCAAGATATGTAATCTGATAGACTAGCAATAGCTCATAATGGAGGATGAAGATTTACCTCTGTTGTTGCAGTGTTCAAATAAAATCCATGAAATCATCAAATCTGGGCTGCTGACGAAAGAAGCCCCATCTGTTCAGTAAGATGACACATATGGTTTAGTTTATCCAAATCATTCTCCTGGACTCCTAGAAAATCCTCTTCCTTTTCTAAGCCATCTTCCATACCAATTTCATCCGTATCCCCAGTAAGAGGGCTTGCAGAAAGAATCTGGTCCCAGAAAATATCATTAATCGCTGGAAGCTTAGGCACATCATCTAGCAGGACATCGACATGGGTGTCTGCCAAAAATCCATCAGGGGCAATTGCTGTTACACCATCCAAAATGACTTGCGTTTTGTCAATATATGGCACATTTCCCGTCTCAAGCCTCTTGAGGCCAGTTATTCCAGAAGTTTCCTGTCTATTAATCATTTGTTCTTGAGAAAATTCAGGCAAATCATGGTCTGTGAGAGAGTTCAGAGCATCCGTTTCAGGTAACTTGGGAACTTTGACCTCCCCAGGAACCACAGTAGTTGAAGATTGGCTCTCAGACATGACAGATGAACAAGAGTTGAATGGAAATCCTGAATCTGAGATTATATGAGACTGTGAAGACATTGACAATACTTCAGAGAGGGTAACCCCAGAAAAACGACTGGATGTATCACCACTAAGTGCATTCTTGGGAGAGAGGGGATTATCAGTCAAAAGACCATTTGTATTCTTAAGTCTGTTGTCCAGCCTCCCAGGTGTATTTATTTTCAGAATCTGCCGCAGCAATGCTTTTGCTGCCGCGTTCATTGAAGGTTGATACCTGACTATTCGTCCATCTCTCGACATATTAACAGGATTGCCTGCGACATTTTCTTCATCCTGGTCAGGAAGTCTCCTTTTCTTATTCATTCCAGCAATACGCCTGTTACTCCCATTCTGTTGATGTACCAGTTGGGCTACAAAGCCAGGGCTCTGCATGGCCTTGGCAAGGAATGACATCATTTGCTGTTGCCTTTTCTCCATTAATTGGACACGCTGCCCAACAGTCTGCATTTGGTGATCTGTCGCCTGCTGCTCTTGTTTCAACTTAACCAGCTCCTGCATAAGAACATCCTTATCTCTTTTAAGCCTTTTCACCTCATCCTCTATTCCGAACTTCCCAACTTCAACACAAGATCCAACAGATGCATTTTGCACTTGGGAGGTGGTTTGCTGATGACCCTGCACCTGAGAGGGTTTTCGCCTGCTTATAGTCTTCAACAGGTGTTTGTGGCCTCTAAGAAATCCCTCGTTTGCAAATTCCCAGCGATCCGGATCAACCTTCCTGAAACCCTGATTGACAAAAGGGGAAAGCAAACTATAAAAGGAATTAAAGTTGTCCAGTGGGTACAAGGGCAGAACACATAATAGTGACGACCACACTCTGCAGAAAGATGACTCTGATCACAAACAAATCCCTAACATCCATCTATTACTTAAAACATCTAAACCTGAAATGATTTCATCAACTATGTCGACGATTGTTACCCAGGGATTTAAAGGGCAGGACTATAATGGTGTAGCACAAGTATGTACGTGAATAAAGCAATATTAAATTTTGTGACAAAATGGCATGCCCCAAAGGCATAGAATAATATGCGATTTAACCTAAAACTACTTTAAAAGCCAGTCTAACACTATCTTCAGTACATTTACTAAAGCTACTTCACAGGAAACAGTAGAGTTTTTTACAAATAAAATTTTACAGGGCACAGTAGATATATAAAAGGGAACAATAAATGTATGAAAAACAAGAGCAAATACAACAGAATAGGGGGACAGAGAGTGGTGAGGCAATGGAGGTTAGTGGGTGATGGATGAGAGAGAAAAATAAAGAAGGGGTAAAAGCATGGGATAAGTTTTACCCCACCTCCCTGAAGGAATATCTTCATCTCAGCCCCTTGAGCAATTCAATCCTAAGCTTCCCCCATAGATACCAAACATCACAATTTATAATCATATAGATTAAAACAGATGTGCCATCCTTCTTTTTATATTTTTATGACCGAGAAAAGCTGTCTGAAGCGACTCTCCAAAATGTTGCCGCACCCCTGTCGAACCCTCCAAGAATGCACTACTTTCGCATCCGGTGACATTTTCATAGAGACCGAGCAACATAGCTGAAGCCAACCCTTAGGATCAACTACAGCCTTTGTAACTCGCGGGTAATGGTGGACCCCTCTACTCTTCTTGAATCTGCGACCTAAGTCACAAGTCTCTCAACCTTTATTTTTGTTTTTTTTACTAAGATACGTAAATATTATTAAGGCAAGTACCAAGATGGTCTGCAAAAAACAAATTTACAACAGTACATAAGTCACCATATAACAATTAATCACACTCATCTCAATGAATCTAAAAAGTTTAAAACATCTGAGAAGCCTTCTATTATCCTCTCCTTACACCATTGAAACAGATATTCTGCTATATGTTTCCTATCTCCATCAAAACACCTCCTATTCCTTTCCCACCATATAGTCCATAAGATGCATAAAGCAGCTGTCTGTTCTCCAAATTTTATTTCTGTTTCCTCCAATCTTGAGTACTTGCCAGCTTGGCAATAAACTTTGCACATCTCTAGGCATCAACCAGTGCACTCCAAATAAACAAGTTAAAGCATCGTTCCAGCATAAATATACTACTAATATACTCTCGAAATTTCTAATGGAAAAAATTCAGAAGATAGAGAAGCGAGAGAAATAACAAGTTAAAGCATTTAAATCAGTATAAATAGACACAGAAATTTTGCAGAAATAGAAAATTGATTAATTTTTTTAGGGTTTAAGGAAACGGTTCGGACACAATAATAAAAGCAAGGGAAGTAGCAACCAGACGAAGGGAAAGGAAGACGAAATGTACAGACGTAAGTATTCAACTGTCTGACGAAGCTGGAGAAATTATTGTGCTTGAAATACTTGGGCAAAACATCTCTAGCAAACTCCGGCACGTTCCACACAACAAAGCTGTTGTGACTCTTACTCCACGACACCACAGAATCCGTCGACGGATCATCAACCATGTCATACGTCTTGCTCAGAAAAGGCGGCGGCGAATTACCTACCGCCGTGTTCTCATGAACTCCGTCCATTCAATCGCACCGTTTTCTCAATACACTGACTAGCTCTACAGAAATAATATACAACGAAAGCTGAATTCAAAAAAAAAATAGAGAGAGAGAATTATGCAAAAAAAATGGAAGTATCGAGATCCGAAGAGAAGCAAAGAGAGGAAAAATGTCGCTGTACAGTGAGCTAAAGAGAAAGGAGGGACTAGTAGAAGGGGGAGTAGGGGAGAGATTGACTGGCACCAAGCGGTGTAAATTGGAAACTAGAGGACGCGAGAAGGTCATGGAACGCTTGATTTGCGCCAACGAGGCATATTCGTTTGTCCTTTGCCCCCTATGTTTATTGAAATTTTCTCGAGGAGCATATTTGTTGCGACTATTCGTGCTCCCATCCTAAATTTGCATATTTTTGATATAAATATATTATATTATGGTTGTTCATTTAGTACTCCGTTGTAAATAACTTCTTCGGGNCTTGCTCAGAAAAGGCGGCGGCGAATTACCTACCGCCGTGTTCTCATGAACTCCGTCCATTCAATCGCACCGTTTTCTCAATACACTGACTAGCTCTACAGAAATAATATACAACGAAAGCTGAATTCAAAAAAAAAATAGAGAGAGAGAATTATGCAAAAAAAATGGAAGTATCGAGATCCGAAGAGAAGCAAAGAGAGGAAAAATGTCGCTGTACAGTGAGCTAAAGAGAAAGGAGGGACTAGTAGAAGGGGGAGTAGGGGAGAGATTGACTGGCACCAAGCGGTGTAAATTGGAAACTAGAGGACGCGAGAAGGTCATGGAACGCTTGATTTGCGCCAACGAGGCATATTCGTTTGTCCTTTGCCCCCTATGTTTATTGAAATTTTCTCGAGGAGCATATTTGTTGCGACTATTCGTGCTCCCATCCTAAATTTGCATATTTTTGATATAAATATATTATATTATGGTTGTTCATTTAGTACTCCGTTGTAAATAAGTTTCTTGGAGAAGCTTATTCATATGGGACTCCGCCGTAAATATGTTTATCTATTTAGTACTTTAATGGAAATAAGCCTCCCGAAGAAGTTTATCACTTCGGTACCCGGTTATGGATAAATATTACTCCCGGTAGAAGATTATCCATACCGGATATAATAAGTTTATCCTTTCAGTATCCGATTATGGATAAACATTACCTCGGTAGAAGATTATCCATGCCTGGTATAATAAGTTATCCTTTCGATACTCTGTTATGGATAAACACTACCCCGGTAGAAGATTATCTATACCGGGTATAATAAGCTTATCCTTTCAGTACTCTGTTATGGATAAACATTACTCTTAGTATAAGATTATCCATATCTGGTATAGTAGCAGCTTACACAGCAGCTTGTAGTAGCTTACACAACAGTAGCAGCTTACACAGCAGCTTGCAGTAGCAGCTTCATTTCTTCTATAAATAGAAGAGTTTTAAGTTCATTATGTACATCAATTTGGAATTCGAATAATATATCAGTTTCTCTCTATACTTGTCTTTACTTTACAGTCTTTATTTTATAACACGTTATCAGCACGGGATTCTGTCATCCCGAGCAAATACTTTGAAAGTATCTGAGGTACGAACTTTCTTTTTCTATATAATGTCAAAACTTTCTAAATTTGAATTTGTAGCCCTGGATATATCAGGCAAAAGCTACATGTCTTGGGTGCTTGATGCTGAAATTCATCTTGATGCTATGGGTCTGGCAGATACCATCAAGGATAAAAATCAAGTATCAAATCAAGACCGTGCCAAAGCAATGATATTCCTGCGCCATCACCTTGATGAGGGCCTGAAAATGAAATATTTACTGTTAAAGATCCAGTCATACTGTGTAATAATTTGAAAGATAGATATGACCACCTGAAGATGGTCGTTCTTCCACATGCACGTTATGATTGGACTCATCTAAGGCTACAAGATTTTAAATCTATCAATGAGTATAATATGTTCAGAATTATTTTCCAATTAAAATTATGTGGTGATAATATGACTGATCATGATATGTTGGAGAAAACTTTCACCACTTTTCATGCCTTGAATATGCTCCTGCAGCAGCAATATCGAGAGATGATATTTAAAAAGTATTCTGAACTTATCTCACATCTTCTTATAGCCGAGCAACATAATGGGCTATTAATGAAAAACCATGAAAGCCGGCCTACTGGTTCTTGTCCATTCTTTGAAGTGAATGAGACGAACTTCCACCAAGCTAGACGTGGAAGAGGTCGTGGCCCCAGTCGTGGCCATGGCCGTGGTCGGGGAAGAAACTCTAATCATGGTAATAATAATGCACCAAAGAACCCTCCTCGCCACCAGCATTGGAAAAGGAAGGAACAAAAGCCTGAAGCGGTGCAAGCACCAAATGCAGAGAGTGCATGTTATAGATGTGGAGGAAAAGGGCACTGGTCACGTACTTGTCGTATGCCAAAGCACCTGGTTGAGCTTTATCAAGCCTCCCTAAAGAAGACTGAGAAAAATGCTGAAGCAAATTTTATTTCTGAAGATAATTTAGACTTCATGCATTTAGATGTAGTTGATTACCTTGCACTCCTAGAAGGAGAAACAAGTCATGTAATCGGTAGTGAATATGTAGAAATATAAATATTTTAATTTTTATTATTTGGTTATGTACATAAATAAAAGTTATGATTTGATAATGATGTTGACTATAATATATCTTATTTATGTCATTTTGAAGAATATGGATAACATTATTAGATCAACTTAAACTCTAGCAGAGTTTTCAAGAAATATACAACCACCAGAAGTGGTTATATTTTGTATATCTCATAGTAATTATATTTTGTTAACCACCAGAAGTGGTATATGCCTATGATCATCAGAAGTGATAATTTAGGCTTTCTATGGTTACAATTGAAGATAAGCTACATAAATATTCTCTATATTAAACAACAACAACAACAACTACCCAGTATAGTCCCACAAGGTAGGGTCTGGAGAGGGTAATATGTAGACAGGCCTTACCCCCACCCGAAAGGGCAGAGAGGCTGTTTCCAATCGACCATCGGCGCAGGGAAGGAAAGGGGGAACAACAACAAAAACAAAAGAGCATTAGTAACTCTAGCAGAAATCGCGTAAA
>MU703859.1:4096-16542 GCA_026770625.1 Nicotiana glauca
AAATTTCTAATTTAGGTAAAATATCCTGATTTCATAATAATGAAAAGAGTGCAAAAATCAAAACAACTGAAATAACAGCCCAACAAGATCTGGTGTCACAAGTCTGGGCCTCTAAATATCTGAATAATATCCTACACAACCAAGTCTAAGGCAGAAGTACAAGAGATAACGGGAAAGAGAGATCGGGTCCTGCGGACACCGGCAGCTACCTCGATAACTCTGCAGTAAGCAGAAGCAGCAGCAAAATATGTATATAAACTGCCCTCCTGGATCCCTGTATCTGCACACAAGGTGCAGGAAGTAGAGTGAGTACTCCAACTCAGTGGTAATAAAAGTGAATAACAACTGAAAGTACAAAATCCCAAAAAAGGCACAAATGATGCTATCTTAAGAAGTAAACCAAATAGACAGTAGAATCCATAAAAATTATTGCAACAATATTCTCTTTAAAGAAATCAATTGTACAAGAATACACAAATAAGGTCAGCCATTGTTACCTGACCGATCAACCATTGTTACCTGACCAAAGTGTTTCAGGGTCATTGTTACCACTAGTCAGTCATTGGTACCTGACTGGTCAGTCATTGTTACCTGACCGAAACACATACAACAGTGTCATTGTTACCACTGTTCATATCAAAGGGGTACCCCGCGCTCACTGTGGGTGTGCAGACTCCGGAGGGGCTCCTTCAGCCCAAGCGCTATCAATAAGGCCTGAAAGCCTGAATAATATCAACACAAGGCCTGAAAACCTGCTCTCAATACACTCGAGGCCTGAAATCCTCCTCACATAACACTCGAGGCCTGAAAGCCTCCTAACATCACTCATCATGCCCTCACATATGGCCCTCGGCCCCGATCAGTCCAAAAATAGTCAAAAAGCCCCTCGGGCATCAGTAAAACAGTGATACTCAGCTCAAATGATAGTTCAAATATCAATTAAAACTCCAGGTTTGAGTAAAATATAGCTGAGTTCATAAAACAGTGTAAATCACACGGACTGAGTTCAAATAGTATTTCAAACAGTGAGGGAAAACAGAGATGATAATTCATAAAGAGTTCAAACAATCGGCAATAAGCCCCAAGTATGGCAATGAGCCCAAATCATAATGATAACAACAAATCATTTGCAAATACGCAGTAAATACCAACAACCGGGATGGACCAAGTCACGATCCCGAACGGTGCTCTACCCCACGCTCAGGTCCAGCGTGCAAGTGACCTCCTTACAACACTAAGATGTGCAAATCCGGGGTTTTAAACCCTCAAAATATCATTCACAAGTATTACTCACCTCTAGCTGGCAGATAGTCTAGCTCGCCAAGCCTTTCCCTCTCGTATCTACCTCCTCGAGCATAGAATCTGATCAAAACCATAAGGGATACGTCAAAATAGGCTAATGGAACATAACACAATCGAAATAACTCGAAAAACACTCAAAAACACGATGTTGGCGAAACCCGAGCCCCGGGCCCGCTTCTCGAAAAATTACAAAATATATATTTCCGGAATCCTCGTCTCACCACGAGTTCGTACATATAAAATTTATCAAAATCGGAGTCCAATTGTCCCCTCAAATCATCAATTTACCATTTCTTAGGCTTCGAGCAAAAACCTCCATTTTACACTTTGATTCCTCAAATTTTCAGTGATAATTTCATGTCTTTACACTATAATAACATAAACCAAGACCAAATATCCTTACCTGATGATCCTCCTACGAAGCCTCTTCAAAATCGCCCAAAAATCGCCTTAGCTCGCTCCCCAAATTGATTTTACACTTCTGAAATTTTTAATGCACTGATCACTTAAAACCCTCAGCGATTTTCGCTTCTGCGACTATTTTACCGCACCTGCGGTCCCGCTTTTGCGGTAAAATGACCGCTTATGTGGTTTCTCCCTAAACTCACAGTAACCGATTCTGCGGACTCCCAACCACACTAGCGGTTCCGCTTCTGCGGCACCTTGACCGCTTCTGGGGTTTTTCAATAAATCTCTAGTACCGCTTCTGCGGTTCCAAACTCGCACCTGCGACTCCGCTTAGGCGGACCAAGTTCCGCTTCTGCGGAACTTCCCTGTTCAAGCCCAAACCGCTCCTACGCTCAATTATCCGCTTCTGCGGACTCTCTTCTGCGGTCCATTTTCCGCAGAAGCGAAAATACGAGAAGACATATAATTACAGACCTGAATTTTACCAATTTCCTTCCGTTTAACCATCCGAAACCATCCCGAGGCCCCCGGGACCTCAACCAAAAGCACAGACATAATCTAATACTTCATTCAAACTTGCTCGAATCATCAAAACGCTAACGTTAACATCAAAATCCTCAATTATGATCAAATCAAAGTCCAAATTTCTTAAAAACTTCCGAATTGCATATTCGATCAAAAACCAGACCTAAACACCTCCGAATGACCTTAAACTTTGCAGACATATCCAAAATCATCCAACGAAGCTACTGCAACTCTCGGAATTCCATTCCTACCCTCGGATCAAAATCTCACCTATCGACCGGAATTCGCCAAAATTCCAACTTCGCCAATTCAAGCCTATTTCTACACCGGACCTCCAAATTCGATTCTGATCGCTCTCCTAAGTCATAAATCACCTCCTGAAACTAAGCGAACCACCGGAATTCGCATCCGAGCCCTCTAACTCACAAGTCAACGTCTGATTGACTTTTCCAAACTATTCCTTCATTAAAGAGACTAGTCATCCCATTTCCCACCAAACTCGATCCGAATTGACTCAAATTCACCAAGTACATATATTGAAACATGAGCAAGCATATAACGGGGAAAACGGGGCGTTAACACACGTGAAGACGAATCGGGTCGTCACATGAGACGACGGGTCGGGTCGTCACAATAAGAAATTTGGATTTGATCTCAATTAAATATATTTTGGTCCAAATAAATATTATGGGCTAATATAATTGGATTAATTATATAATTTCAATATATATGGATTAAATAAATAAATTTTAATCCATTGGGCTAGTCCACTTAATTGGACTACAGTGATGATCCCAATTCATTAGGCCCAAGATTTCATCTTCCTAGAGGCCCAAATGAATGCCCACGTGTCAAATGATGTGGCACGCCGAGTCAAGAGGAAGAGCCAATAGGATTTTGCCATATGTCAAAATGACAAGGCATGGAAAGTCACATTAAAAGGCCAATAAAACCGTGCCACGTGTGCAAGTGACATATTCTGGCCAATCAAATGTGGCCAGGTCAGACTTCAGTTTTATTGGTCGGGAAGAGTTTGTTCTTATCGCAACTCCTCCCTTCCACAACTATAAATAGGGGTCTTTATAACTTACAAAAGACACCAAAAGTTATAACAAGAAGCAAGAAAGAGCTCGTGGATCAAACACTATAAATTCCTCCACAGGTTTCAAGCTTTAAGCAATCAAGTTCAAGCTCAAGAACGAAGAACAAATCAAGGTCAAGTTCAAGCAATCAAGCTAAAGCTCAAGAACAAGATCATCATTTGTGGCGACAACTACATATTCAAGATCAAGCTCAAAGTCCCTTGAATTTATATTGGAAAGTAGAATAAGAGGAGTCATAGAGATTATAACACTTAAATATTTGGAATAAAATACTGCGGTTGTTGCATTATTTTTCGGTCTTGATTTTATTTTCTCGATGCAAATTTATTGTCTACAAATTCTGGCATGCCCAATGGGACAATCTCTACCTCTCATCTCAACTTTTCAATCACCAAGAACAAGATCATCATTTGTGGTGATAATTACATATTCAAGATCAAGCTCAGAGGCCCTTGAATTTATATTGAAAAGTAGAATCACAGGAATCATAGAGATTGTAACACTCAAATATTTAAAATACAATACTACGATTGTTGCAATATTTTTCGGTCTTGATTTTATTTTATCGACGCAAATTTGTTGTCTACAAACACTGAAAAATTATTGTTTGCAATAAATTTTTAACATACGAAAAATAAACTACAACCACAAAAGAATAAAGTGACTTTACTGGTAATTGTGAGTACAATTATGTTTCTCCCTTGATTCTTCTCTTCTGATTATCACTGTGATTCGAGGGCTGAAGCCGCGCATTTCTTGAATGTAGGATGTTGTAGACCCTCTGGGGATGTATTTGATCTCCAGCTTCTTGAGCTATTTGATTATCAAGAAGTATCCGGCCATATTTTGATCTCTTTGTGAATATCCCAAGAGATTATGGGATTTTGAGACCCCTCTTCAAGGGAGTTAATATGTATCCCTTTATATAGGTGTTCATTAGGGTTTAAGGTAGAGTTATCTCCAGGAAACCCTGATAGACTCCTAGGATTTCAAGAGTCTTGTAGTATCTTGAATTTAGGTTTTAGCTTGATCCGTTAAAATATTGATGTCTACATATGCCCTCTACTTCAAGTTTTGTCGGGGTGTAGGCTTGCCTAAACTTGAAGTACTCGACCATAAAATTGCTGCTTTTGAAACTTGGAGTTTTTGATTTACAGAAGAAAGAGATGAAGTGCAGAATTGGTCCCACTGGGCGTGCCAATTTGTTTGCAATAAATTTTCAACATACGAAAAATAAAATACAACCACAAAAGAATAAAGTGAGTTGATAAATTGTGAGTACACTTTTGTTTCTCCCTTGATTCCTCTCTCCTGATTATCTCCGTGATTCGAGGGCTGAAGCCGCGTATTTCTCGAATGTAGGATGATGCAGACCTCCTGGGAATATATTTGATCTCCAGCTTCTTGAGCTATTTGATTGTCAAGAAGTATAAGGCCGTATTTTAATCTCTTTGTGAATATCCCAAGAGTTTATGAGATTTTGAGACCCCTCTTCAAGGGAGTTAATATGTATCCCTTTTTATAGGTGTGTATTAGGGTTTAAGTTAGAGTTACCTCCAAGAAACCCTGATAAATTTCTAGGATTTCAAGAGTCTTGTAGTGTCTTGAATTTAGGATTTAGCTTGATCCGTTAAAATTTTAATGTCTACAAATTCCCCCTAGTCGGTGTGTAGACTTACCTAAACTTGAAGACAAGACTTGAATTACTCGACCATAAAATCGCTGCTTTTGAAACTTGGAGTTTTCGATTTACAGGAGGAACAGATGAAGGGCAGAACAGGTCCCACTAGTCGTGCCAATTTGTTTGCAATAAATTTTCAACATGCGAAAAATAAACTACAACCACAAAAGAATAAAGTGAGTTGATAAATTGTGAGTACAATTCTGTTTCTCCCTTGATTCCTCTTCTGATTATCTCCGTGATTCGAGGGCTGAAGCCGCTTATTTTTCGAATGTAGGATGATGAAGACCTCCTGGGGATATATTTGATCTCCACCTTCTTGAGCTATTTGATTGTTAAGAAGTTTCCGATCATATTTTGATCTCTTTGTGAATATCCCAAGAGTTTATGGGATTTTAGACCCCTCTTCAAGGGAATATGTATCCCTTTATATAGGTGTGCATTAGGTTTAGGGTAGAGTAACCTCTAAGAAACCCTGATAGACTCCTGTGATTTCAAGAGTCTTGTAGTATCTTGAATTTAGGATTTAGCTTGATCCGTTAAAATTTCGATGTATACAACTTCAATTAACAAAGAGGTCAGATCATATATCTAGTTTAAAATACTTACACTATGATGATAAAATCTCAAACAATCCAAATTTAAATAACTATAGTTCAAGTGACTTTTCCTTAATCCCGAGACAGTGACACCCCTCTCCTTGCAACTTGCCAAAACAAATATCGTAGCTTGGCAAAACAGCAATGGCCTGTAAATTAGTTTGTAGAAACAAACCAAATTAAATTACACAGAAAGCAAGTGCCTATGATTACCATTTCCAGCCCTTCTACTCCAGCAGTTATCACGACATCCTAATAAAAAGTTCAACTTTTTGTTTATGGAAGCATTAACGATAAAATTTCACTTAAGGTAGTTCATGCCAACTTGAAAAAAAAAGAGAATCCAAAGATCTTTCGATTATCATATTTAATCATTTTTGTATTTTTACCGAGACTAGGGCCAGCAACAGTATCAAGCATCACAAAGAAATTTCGGACTTTCCTGTCGAATCCCATGCAGTGTTTTAAGTACAAGTAACATGAAAAAAGAATTTAAGATTTGTAAAGCAAAATAACTTTCGCGAAGTTATCCTCGGGGAGAAAATGCTCCCTAATTCAAGGTTATAATAGAATTACTCAATGCAACAGTAGCTGAAGTTCCACTGTTGTCTGAAGATGAGCTTCAATGGTGATAAAGCTGTAACCTTCACGCCACGAGAACTCAGAGAGAAGAGAGAAGAGAGAAGAGAGAAGAGAGAAGAGAGAAGAGAGAAGAGAGAAGAGAGAAGAGAGAGGATGAGAGAACATTCCAGAATTCTGTAATTGAATTCGTTAAGCTCGAAAGTGAGTGGAGCCTCCGCTATATACAAAGCTAAGACAAAGCTAACTCAATTAACTACTAATTGCCAAGCCAATTGGAACAGCTGTGTGCAACTGTCATAACTAACTAACTAACTACACAGTACAAGTAATTATAGTTCCTAACACCCCTCTTCAAGTTGGAGGAAAATGCATGGTTTCCCACGTTATATCATACACGCTTTAGGTAAAGCACATTTTGTTTGGGCCTCTCCAAAAAATCATCATATCATTAGTGTTTCACATAGTTATAACAGAATTACTCCCAATACAACAGTAACTGAAGTTCCATTGTTGTCTGAAGATGAGCTTCAATGGTGATAAAGCTGTAACCTTCACTCCACGAGAACTCAGAGAGAAAGGAAAAGAGAGAAGAGAGAGGATGAGAGAACATTCCAGAACTCTATAATTGAATTAGTTAAGCTGGAAAGTGAGTGGAGTCTCCACTATATACAAAGGTAAGACTAAGCTAACTCAATTAACTACTAACCGCTAAGCCAATTGGTACAGCTGTGTACAACTATCATAACTAACTAACTAACTACACAGTACAAGTAATTATAGTTCTTAACATCCCCCCTCAAGTTAGAGGTGTAGTTAACACAGCCAACTTGCCCAAGGTGCCATTGTGTTTAATCCCTATCAAGGCTTTAGTTAGAACATCTACGAGTTGGTTATCTGTTCTTATGTGATGAAGAGAGATCAAGCCTGCTTGTAATTGATCACGCACAAAGTGACAGTCGACCTCAATATGCTTGGTCCTCTCGTGAAACATTGAATTCCTTGCAATGTGTAATGTAGACTGGCTATCACAGTAGACTGAAATAGGTAAAGAGAAACACACAGTCAGTTCTTCAAACAACCTGCGCAACCAGACCAACTCTCCTACAACTTTTCTCAATGCTCTATACTCTGCCTCTTCAGAAGAGAGTGATATAGTCTCTTGTTTCTTAGATTTCCAGCTGATAGGACTGTTTGCCAACAATACTAGGTAACCACTGACAGGCTTTCTAGAATCTGGGCAGGCTGCCCAATCAGAATCACAATAGGCTTTCACTGTATGGTCCCCATCCTTTGACATGAAAATCCCTAAGGTAGGGTCACTCTTTAGATATCTCAACAAGTGAAATGCTGCCTTCAGATGGGGCTCTCTGGGCTCCTGCATAAACTGGCTGAAGTGTTAAACTCCATATGCTATGTCCAATCTAGTATTTGTTAGGAAATTCAGTTTTCCTACCAGTTTCCTATAGTAAGTAGGATCCTGCAGTATTGTTCCCTCCTTGGCCTTCAATTTTACATTTGGTTCTAAGGGTGAGGAGCAGGCCTTGTGTTCCAAGAAATTATACTCGTTCAGCAAGTCAAGTGCAAATTTCCTCTGTAATACAATGACCCCATCTTCCTTGTACATGACCTCCAATCCCAGGAAATAGTGAAGCTGACCTAGATCCTTGATCTTAAACTGCTCATGCAGGAAGGTCTTGAGTTGAGCAATCTCATGTTGATCAGTTCCAGTTAGCAACACATCATCCACATATACAGCAACATATACTGAGGTACTTCCATTCCTCTTATAGAAAAGTGAGTAGTCATACATGGAGTGTGTGTATCCCCTTGAGAATAGTGTTTTCGTTAATTTTGCATACCATTGTCTACTTGCTTGTTTCAGACCATAGAGGGATTTGTTTAGTTTGCAGACTAATCCTGGCTTATCTATTACCAGTCCAGGTGGTGCCTTCATATACACCTCTTTATTGAGATCCCCATGCAGGAAAGCATTGTTCACATCCAGTTGTGAGATAGACCAACCCTTCTTAACTGCTGTAGCTATCAGGGCCCCGACTGTTGTCATTTTTACAATCGGTGAGAAAGTTTTTGTGTAGTCTATCCCTGCCTGTTGAGTGTAGCCTTTGACAACCAGTCTTGATTTGAACCTCTCAATGCTGCCATCTACTTTGTGTTTCACCTTGTATACCCACTTATAGCCAATTGCTTGCTTTCCAAGTGGTAACATCACCAAATCCCAAGTGTGATTGGAGTGTAGTGCCTCAAATTCCCGTGTCATGGCAGCTTTCCATGCAGGATCAATAGCTTCCTCCTCATATGATGATGGTTCCTTATCATGACAAACATTTCTCAGAAGAATCTGACTATCAGGAGTTAGTAGATCAGAGGAAATGTGATGATTCATAGTGAACAAAGCACTTAGGGAAGTAGGATTAGTTTTGAGTTGAGGCAGAGAATGAACATAGTCTTGCAAGTATGTAGGGAGTTTGTGAGTTTTGTGTGATTGTCTTGTTGGGTAGATCTGTTCGGTGTTGTGTTGTGATGGTATATTGTGTGTTTCATGAGATAAAGGATTGGTTACATGTGCAGATGACATGGATTCATGAGGTAAATGATTGGCTACCTGTACAGGTGACATAGACATAGGTGTATTTTCTACATTCCTTTGATCATTCAAGACTTCAGGGACTTGTGTGATGTCTGTATTCTCAGGAGGTTGTTCATTAAGAGAGTCAATAAAGGGAATTGGATGAAAGACAGGTAACTTAGAGGATTTGTTCATGTTAACACTGAAAGGAAAGATGGACTCATGAAATACTACATCTCTGGAAATATGAATTTTTCTAGTGGCTAGTTTTAGAACTTTGTACCCCTTTGTGTTAAAAGGATATCCAACAAAGACATGAGGTGTGGTTCTGGGATTGAACTTATCCCTGAGTGGCATTGGAACAGTAGGGTAACAAAGGCAGCCAAAGCTCTTGAGATGAGAGTACTTTGGTTTCTGTTTATATAGTAACTCATATGGTGTCTTACTGTTGATGGAATTGGATGGTAATCTATTTATTACATAGGTGGCACAAAGGATACATTCACCCCAATATCTTAGAGACAGTTTGGATTGAAAAAGAGGGCTTTAGCTGTCTCAAGAAAGTATTTGTATTTTCTCTCTACCACACCATTCTGTTGTGGTTTGCAGGGACAAACTCTTTGATGGATGATCCCTTTGGATTGAAACAACATGGTTGCTTCTTTACTGGTAAATTCCAGTCCATTATCTTACCTTAAGGACTTAATGGTAACACCAAACTGGTTTTCCACCAGATTCATGAAGTTTTTGAGTATATCAATGGCATTGCTTTTGCTGGATAAGAGAGGAGTCTAAGTAGATCTGCTATAATCATCTACAATGGTAACAAAGTATTTATGCCTATCATGTGTAGGAATATGATATGTACCCCACAGATCAACATGCAAAAGTTCAAAAAATTTGTTAGTTGTGCTGGTTTTCTAAGGGAATAGTAGTCTTTCTTGTCTAGCCATAGGACAAATAGTGCAGTTGAAAGGTTGTTTGGGGGAAAAATTGGCAGGTATAGAGGTAATACTTATGATTTTCACAAAGGGGATATGTCCAAGTCTGTTATTCCACAACACATTCACATCATTTTCAGCCCAATAATGAGAGAAAAAACTAGGTAACTCAGGAGATAAATTTTCAAAGTGAATTTGTTCTTCAGCACTTGTACATGAATCATTTACAATTGGAAAGGGTACACACTTATTGGTATGAACTAGCATATCTACAGTAGAATGAGAGGAACATTGTGTGTTACAAGTGCAACAAGTAGAAGTGAAAGGAATTTCAGAATTGTCCTTCTCAGCAAGGCTTGTGTGGTTCTTCTTCAAACAGCTTGGGCATAGGATTTACAACCCATCTCTCACTCCACCAATCACCAGAGGCCTCTTCATTGAAGGGGCCCGCAATACACAGTAAATTTTGAAAAAGGCAACAAGGTAGTTGAGTTGAGATGCTAAAGAATGGACTGCGATTACATTGTATCTGAATGTGGGAACATACATCACTTTGTCTAGAGTAATCTTAGAAGTGAGAATAACACTACCTATTTCTGTCACTTTTACTTTGTAGCCATTTGGAAGAATGACTAATAGGGGATAAGGTAGGCTTATTATGTTGGTGAGTAAGGATATGTTGAAGGTCATGTTATTTGATGCCCCTAAATCTATAATCCATGAATCAACCTTGTTTTTGAAACATTTACATGAAAGTTTACCAAAATCAATTGAGGAAGTACAAGCTATCATACCTGCAAAGTTTGCTGCTCCTAAAGTAGAATTGGTCCCAAGTCCATGATCTCCTGCTCCTGGTGATTGAAACTACTGCGGTAGATTTACCAAGTGGTTATACTCCTCTTGAGTGAGACTCAAATTTTGAGTGTTTTCATGACTACCATACTTTACATTCTCTGTAGGTTGAGCATCAGTAGTTGCTACATGTGCATTAGCCAGTGTTCTTTTGCTTTTGCTGAATCTGTTACTATTATTGTTGACTGAGTTATACTTGTAGTTAGGACTCTGCCTAGTGTTTTGATTGAAATTGTTTTGTCCTGTGTTTGGATTCTGATTGTTCCCAAAATTCTGTGGATATCTATGAAGTTTGTAGAATTTTTCTTTGTTGTGCCCTGGCCTTTTACAGTAGTCACAGAAAGGTCTATTTCTGTTGTTGTGGTTATTGTTAGGAGAATAGTTTGTTCTGAATGTCCCAGGACTGATTGTGTTGGCATTCAAGGCTGATGACTCCAGTGCTAAATGGCCAGTAGGCTTAATTTCCCTCTGCCTTTCCTCTTGGATCAACAAAGATAATGCTTGAGCTATTGAAGGAAGTGGATTTATCATCAATATGCTACCTCGAACAACAGTATATGCCTCATTCAATCCCATAAGGAATTGTATGAGCCTCCTATCCTGTTCAGCCTTATGCATACTCTCTTTAGCTCCACATGAACAATTACAATTGCAATTAGATTTAGCAATCAAGGTATTGAGTTCCTCCCATAATTTTTTCATTTTTGTGTTGTAACTAGTGATATCAAGGGATCCTTGAGATAGATCATTGATCTCTTTCTGAATTTGGTACAACTTTCTCCCATTTGTTTGGTCATATCGATCCTCAAGTTCTCTCTATAACTCGAATGCATCAGCTACATATTCTACACTGTCTGTTATTGCTTTGGTCAAAAAGTTTAGGATCCACGATGTGACCATATCATCACATCTCTCCCACAACAGAAATTTTGATGAATCCAGATCTGTTTTTTTGCACTCTCCGTTGATAAATCCCAATTTGTTCTTCATAGATAATGCTCGCATCACACCTATTCTCCATGATCGATAACCAAAACCATCAAAAGGAACGGTGACTAAGGCTTCCCCAGGATTATCATATGGATGGATATACAAAGGGCTACTAGTGTCAACACCTGACTGATTCAAAGACTCACTCATAGTTGGTGTGGATTGATTATCTTTCTCACCAGTAGTCATATTTTCAGTTTACAGAACTTCTAAGGGATTTGATAACTAGAAAACAAGCTAATTAGGAATTTTGACACTAATTCTCAATCAATTACAAATTAGGAGCAAGAATAAAACATGTTCTCAAAATTACAACTCGAAATTCATGGAGAGATGAAGTTGCATGTACGCGATCTAGTTCGAAAAGTTATCAGTAGGAAGAGAACTGACAAATTGTGTGAATTGACAACAAAATCGACACTCCAAGCTCTGATACCATAACAGAATTATTCAATGCAACAGTAGCTGAAGTTCCACTATTGTCCGAAGATGAGCTTCAATGGTGATGAAGTTGTACCTTTCACGCCACGAGAACTCAAAGAGAAAGGAAAAGAGAGAAGAGAGAAGAGAGAGGATGAGAGAACATTCCAGAACTCTGTAATTGAATTCGTTAAGCTGGAAAGTGAGAGGAGCCTCCACTATATACAAAGCTAAGACTATGCTAACTCAATTAATTACTAACTGCTAAGCCAATTGGTACAGCTATGTACAACTGTCATAACTAACTAACTAACTAACTACATAGTACAAGTAATTATAGTTCTTAACACCCCCCTCAAGTTGGAGGAAAACGCATGGTTTCCCATTGTCACGACCCAAACTGGAGGGCCATGACTAGCACCCGACCATACTTGCCGAGCACCAACGTACATTTTA